>JAMKCH010010711.1:0-28393 GCA_023653785.1 Ophioderma brevispina
GAGCGAAATCGGGCGGGGGCAGCTTTTCCCACAACTTAAACTCATGTTTAAAAAAACCATGATCGCCTATCACGCGCCAAAACTACGTGTATCTCCGTACATGATCATACCAAGGAAGGTGATCATAAACAACAATCTGGTTGGGAGACTAAGTCAACAAATTGCCAAATATAATCAGCTGTACGGCATTGCAACTCCATGATATAATTCAGCCACTACATCGAAAACCACGAACTCACCGCTAACCTTCGTCGGGCCCGCGTGTATTAGTTCACCGCAGGGGAATCGTAAGCATGGTCTGTTGACCTCATCGAGCCCCCTCGATATGTTATCGCGATGAATTTTGCGGGGTTTTGCGGTGACATGCGATGAAATTTCGGTGAAATCGCAGGCAATCGCGGGGGAGTCGCGGGAAATTGGTTACTTTACTGTCATTCGATCTGTCTGTACTTAAGACAGAGTTGCCAGACCTATTATTTTACAAGATATTACAACTCAAGTGGCTGGACGTGACACACCTACGTCACTTCCTGCCTGTGAACGGAAAACTTCTCATTGGTAAAGCAAAGACCTTGGAAAAGTTGTCAAACTAATTAATATAATTTGATAGTATAGTGAAAGTACTCTTTTTAAATAAGTCTACATAAAGGATGGAAGCTATTTCATATGCAGACAGACCTTCTGCCATAAAGGCTGGACGTGACAAATTTGTGGAACGAAAAATTTGAACAAGGATTTAATTAGTGTAACTAAGTAAGTTGTATCCTAACAAAGCTTAAGACCACAAAATACCACACAAGGTATATTGTGGTATATTGTGGTATATGATGCGTTACTCCAATTTGTATAGTTATGATTAATCAAAACTATGCATATACATGTACCACAATTATACCACAATCAAATTTGGGTGGTAGATTGTGGTCTATGGAAGTGCAAGTATGATGAAAGTGTGGTATATGGGGATCTGTGATAAGTCCACACAATATACAGCCTGCAGTGTTAGGGTTATAACCAGGACATCAAATTTTTTGTATAATATAGTCTTGAAGGTCATTAATGTAATAATAAAAATTAAATACCACAAATAATCTTTGTGGTCTATCTGGGTTATGAATGAATTACTCATGAATGCAAATGTGAACGGAAAATGTCCACGTCTGCCACAACTTTTGACATGGGTCAAAGTCCCTTTAAAAAGGCTTCACTAATTTTGTTTTAACATGTTTGAAAAGCCTCACTAAATATCTCAACAAAATAAAACAATTCAAACTAATGGGCTCAACAGGGGGTATAATGAGAGAAAACAAAAATACATGTTTCAGGTTGACAGCGGATTGACCAGATTTTGACCATTGGGGCCCCGAGTGTCCCCTGAAAAACCAAAAAGATAGGAACTTGGATTAAGATAGTGAGGTAGGCCTTGTACGGGACATAAGTGCAAATACCCACAATGATCATCCAGGCCTCTACTATTTTTACACAGCGTGGTCCCAAAGTGAAAAGTGCTTAAGTTGCATCTACCTATGAATGAACAGGCTGTAGACAATTGCCGTCAGCAGCCATATCATTGACTTTTATCGACTACTAGTCGTGCCGCCCGTCCTGAGAATTGTTGGATAAGCCCCTGGCTCGAAATGCATTCCCCTGTTAAATACCTCCCCCAGTTCCTCGGATATCCTGGCTGAAAAATTAACTTTCCCCAGAAATTTTCTAATTAGCACCAAGCTAAGAAATTCTCTATTGGGTGTGCAAAAATACATGAAAGAAATGGTTTTGGGGTTTTTAAGTAAAAATAAGGTAAAAATGCATCAAAACGTGCTTAGGTAGGGGAAGAAAGACAAATACTGTTTAGGGTATGCAAAAATTGTGAATATACTGATACGTTTAGGGGCCCGAATTCCATCAAGTACTTGTTTAGGGTAGCTAATTTGCGCTGCTGATACGTGTTAGGGGTGAAAATTCAAGCTTAACAAATACGTATTTAGGGTGCTTTTTGTGATTGCTTGACCGGATGATACCCCCTGTCATTGATAAGTGGCCCCCCCCCCCCGGGTTCCGGTTATTGTTGTCTTGGAAAAGAAAAACTATTGTAGCAGACTGGTAGTTGCCCGATGATATGGTAGCAATTTTGATACTGGTGCCATGGACGGACGACGCACTGGATCTGTAGGAGGTAAACCCACTGTGAAGGGCACGAAGGCCCATCCTTTTTATAAATCCAAGTGATCTGTTTGCACGAGATGTTATTCGACGGATAGGACTTGATGAATTCAAGACTAGATAGGTCTTAAATTTTTTATGGATGCTGTTATCATAGACATTATCATGACGAGTTGTGGTAGTGAAAGTGCCACATTAAAGCCAAGATAACAGACAGCTTTGCTCTAACTTACCAGCTGCAAAGAGTGGCTCATTAGATATTCATTATTTGCCATAAACATATGTGTAAAGGCATGTCTTGAGAGGCATCAGCAGAATTAACGACGTCACTAATCCGGGACCAGACTGTCAACAAAACAGGCGTTTTGCTGCCTTAAAAACTTCCCCAGGAGCGAAGATAAATTGCAGTTTTGGGCTTCAAAGTAGTAATCGCATTGATACTAATGTCCACAAAATGCCTTAAGTTAACTTATCCCTGCTACTAGCCAAAACAATGGGGTATATGTGTGATTTAACGTTTGCATGCAGAGGGGCTTCTTGAAATGGCCATGTCATGTGCTCGCGGAGTTGAGGATATAGTCCAGCAACGTACGTTGAACTTGAAGCCCCGGCGGTACCCTACCGTTTGCGGGTACCGAAACTAAAAATTCCGGTGCTTGAGAGAATTCCTGAGGCTTGAAGAAAAGAAATTTGTCGTGTGTGGAAGCTGGAATCATCCCATGATGATTAGAATGATATAGGCAAAAGGTGTAGGATAATGTCATCATGAAGTGTTACTCATGGTTAACACTAACAAGTGCGATAACAGTGTATTGGTTGGAATACAATACAAATGATCATGAATATGACTACACTAGTTGAAACAAGCCTCATGCAAGACTCAATTCATATAAAATTGATGGTTTTTTTACCATCAATAATCTCAATTTACAAAGGACAATACTTCCCCCTTCAGGTAATGGTCAAGATTCTTCAATTTGTGCTTCTTTCCCGTTACTTTTTAGCAAAAACCAAACCCAAAAAATGGCGATTGCGTGGCAATGAGATGAGTCATTCAAAAAATTTCACACAAAAGACGATAGAGGCCCTCTGGGCAACTATAAGTTGTGTTTTCTACTGCCTAAAAATTTTCCAAATTTTTAAATCTAGAGTTACGCGTCAAAGTGATACTCATTGAAATAACAACTAAACGTCTGAACAAAAATTGTGAAAATAATAAAACATTTTAATGTCTTTAAATCGAAACGACATAATATAGAAACAGTAAAGGGGTACGGGCTGATAATAAGCGGCAAAAAAAATCTTAACTGCAGAATTCGAACACGAGACGGGGAAGAAGTTGCAGTTTTTTCGAAGTTATATCACCAGAGATTGTATGTTAAGTCCCTCAATATTAGCGTTTGTTCTTTCCTTTCGTGGGGAAAAAAATAATATGATGCAGGTAGAACCGTAGAAGCGAGCGCTCAGATTCACTTGTATTCTGTTCATGTTTGCCATAAGTAGAAAATGCCCGCAAGAATCCCCAATTAAATCCTATTGTTGATATGCTTGACTGCACAAGTACATCAAGACGGAGGAAGATAGCTATTATTGCTATTATGATTTGTTTGAAAGCATTAGGCCTATATGTTGTAGACTACGGGTTGTGAAGTGTCCATCACTCCACAGTTATACCCCAACTCAGTACTCGACCACGGTCACCCTTGTCACTGACAATTTGATGCATATGCATTATTCAGCAGTAAACTGCAAATGGTGACAGTAGATGATGCTCTGGGCATGCTCATATTAGTAGACCCGCCCGGCAGTGCCTCTCAGTGCCATGGGCAAGGGACGCCTCAATTGATCATACTAATGACATCGTCAAACACAACCCTGATGGCTCCTGGTGACCTCTTGAATTTGCTACCTCCGTGGAGCAAACCAAGTAAAGAATTGGGATTTTTAAAGTGTCATGCATAATATACCAATTAAATGGACATTCTTCAGTACCAAATTAAAGGTCATTCATTTACCAATTAAAGGGCATTTCCTTCCCCCATATTACCAAAGTAAAAGGGTCATTCCTTCATTTACCAATTAAAGGGTCATTCATTTATTTAAAGGGTCATTTCCTATTTACCAATTAAAGGGTCATTCCTTATTAACCAATAAAGGGTTCATTCATTCATTTAGCAACTAACAAGGGTCGTTACTTTGTTTACAAATTAAACGTCATTCATTTACCAATTAAAGGGTCATTCTTCATTTACCTATATTTACCAATTAAGGGTCAGTCATTCATTTACCCAATTATTAAAAGGGTATTCCTCCATGTACAATTAAAGGATCATTCCTTATTGCCTATTAAAGGGCATTCCTTCATTACCAAAATAAAGAGTCATTCCTCATTGCCAAATTAAAAGGCTCATTCTTCATTTACAAATTAAACGGGTCATTCCTCATTACCAATTAAAGGATCATTCCTTCAGTTATAGCAATTAAAGGGGTATTCCTTGCCAATTAAAGGGTCTTCATTTACGAATTAAAGGGTCATTCCATCATGAAATAAAGGGGAATTCCATCATTTACATAAATAGTAAAGGGCCCAGCCAGTGGTTACAAATTAAAGGCTTAACTATAAAGAGTAATGCCGTGCGGTTAGACAAATGATTGGATCAATGTAAACCGCGGTTAAAAAACAATAGAACAAAAATTTGGACACTTCAATTTTCAATAAAACAATTGTGACCTTCATTTCATTTTGAATCTTGAAATTTGACCTCAAGGGTCTTTGACTCTTGGGGGAAAAAATGAGTGAAATTACTGTTTACCGTTTGGAAATTCCCCAAATGCCCAAATCCAGCAGATTGGGTCCGGCCCCCCCCTAGGTTTAAAGTCGTATTTATTTAGTCGTATTTAGTCGTATTACTTCTTGAGCCGAATAGTATGGCAGCTTTGGTAAAAAAAAATTGTTTATCCAAACTCTCTAAAACAAAAAACATTAAAAAATCATAATTTTCGTCAGATCTCGATTTTTACGCGTTTTTAAACAAATGTACAACTAAAATTATGATTTCTTTGGCTGCATGCCCTCCCATGAAGATATTACAGCAGCAGTCATTCGCGGGTAAATTTTTTACGGGGTTGTTTTTAGATTTTTGTTTGTTTTGTGTTTGACGTGTATGGTTTTTTCTCTTGACTCCTCTTTTTTGTCATTCCCACCTGATGCTGCTGCAGTACGTGAGTGTCGTGAGGATATTGGGAGGACGGCCCCAATCGTATGAATAGGGGGCCTCATAACACTAACAGTGTGAAAGACTATGGAATAATGCTGGACACAAACAAGCGCGCGAAAGAAACGCAGTGTGTATATTTTGCCTAGCGTGATGATTCTGTACGTAAGCTGCTTGGACGCAAAAACGATAACCGAATTAATTTCCACCCGTATTTGGTGGTAACGACACAGGTTGTAGCATAGCAGGCAGGCTAGAGTCGGGCTTACCCAAGGGCGTGCGCTATATAGGCCGAGGTCTCAGGCTAATAATGATCGGTGTTCACACAGGAGCATTGCACAAAAACTCCACAACTTTACAATATCATAACAATGTCAATGTCAATGCAGTCTCCAAAACTGGTTGTGGCAATAATAAAGGGTCATTACGTGATACAAAACTTCGTTTTTTTTAAAGCACAGGGCTAGGCCTCTCTAGCGAAGAAACTTGTCTCAAGTGTCCAATGTAGGGTGCACCTTCTACTTCAACTTCAGATCGTCCAAAGATCTGCGGGGGCATTTTCTATGTGGCGAGGCCTAGCCCTGCGTTCACCTTCATTTTCCTTTGGATTGTTGATCCTCGAAAAAGCTCAGGAGGTTATTTTTTTTAAAAAATTTAGTTGATTCTGATGATGGATGTTAAGTTGATAGAGCAATGCCAGCATAGCCTAGGGCCTGCTAGGCCAGCCTAGCCTCGCCTCGCGGCCAGCCTAGCTAGCTGGCTAGTGGTTGTTACTTACAGGGCTAAACTAAAAATTAGTTGAATCTGATGGCATGGGGTGAGGTTAATGTTGATACTCGAGCAATGCCTAGCCTAGGCAGGGCCTGCCTAGGCCAGCTTAGCCTAATAGGCCAGCCTAGCCTAGCCTAGCATGCTAGGCATGTATGCCAGCATTGTGTTAATTAAAGTGGTTCATTCATAGTATTTGGGTATGAACGCTTTTTTATATGCATCCTCGTATGTATCGGCGTACGCGATTTGTCAATACCCGTCACGTGACCATGTATAAACGAACGTTTATACATGGCTACCGTGACGAACGCCAAAACATTCAAAATCGCGCAATTTGCAGACTGAATTTGATATGTATGAATGTTAAGTTTTGTAAGTAATAGTTAGTAAAAAAGTACGGTATAACATGACACGGGGTTTCATGTCAGAGTATTTTGGGTATGAAACGTTGTTTATCCCTCGGGGGCCAGCCCTCGTGCATAAACAGCGTTCATACCAAAATACTATGAAATGAACCCCTAATTTATGCCCGATGGCTTGCCCGAGGGCATAAACAAACGTTGTCCACCCCCATACTATGATGAACCCCTTCCTGTATACCGTACTTTTTTACTACTATACTTACAAATTAAATCATGACATATCAATTCAGTCTGAAATTGCGCGATTTTTGACATGTTTTCGGCTTCGTCACGGCAGCCATGTATAAACTTCGTTATACATGGTCACGTGACGCGTGTGACCAAGCGCGTACGCCGATACCGTACGAGGTATACATGAATAAGTATTAATCGCACCTAAAAAGGTGAGATTAATGATTAACACCTGTCCTAACATGCCTAAACTCTACATTAAGCGCTGGCCTGTCTTAGGTAGGCCCTAAGTTATTGACATGGACATAAATAGCTAGGCTTTTATACTCTGTAAGTACTAAGCATTGTGCATGACTGCAACAACTCAAATGTACCACAAATGACAATAGAAAATACAATTCATTGCATTGCTCATGTTTGCTTTCCGGTTTCATCACACGCTTCCGATGATTAACCTAGCTTGACACACTCATAGCCATGAGCATGATGAGACTAAGTATATAGATATCGCAGGTTTTTTCCGACACAAAAACCTGTAGGGAAAAAATTTTTAAAATACTTCAACTGTACGCGACCAGTCCTAGTTGGTATATTCCGACTCCTTGGGTGTTATTATCATGAATATATAAGTACTAGGACAAAATAAAGCAATACTGAGGTATAACTATTATAAAACAGTTTTTCGGCTAAAGTTTGATGTATAATTTAATAAGGAAATGTTTTAGTACTACTTCAAGCAGGTGCCTTCAATTTTCAATGATTTTTTTCATTTTGCTCCAGTTATTGACGCCAAACATTGACATTAACTGCACAATCCGTTAACAATAAGAACATGACATTTGGTATGGGATTGGTATGTCTAAGGTGAGTAAATGCCGTTTTAAAAATGTTGTGATGGGACTTCGCCCGTAATAGCTATAGTATACTTAATTCTCTGACCTATTACACGACCAAAACCCAATATGGAGTGTCTTATCAGCAACCTTGGACTATAAAGTATAAGAGCAGACCATGCCAACCCTGACCCTTATGATGATTGTCGCCATTCAGAAACAAAATCTGAAAAATTGGAACAATAAAAATTATTTATAATCTGCTGAAGCTGCACCAAAAAATCATGAAATGTTCCCATCGCCAGCCAATCTTTGTTGTGATGCTGTCCTGCTATGTATGAGAAGAACGATCGATTTTTGCACGCTTGTTAAGAGTATAACTATAAGGCCCCTCTGTTACGATTACCACCAGCTTTAGGCCTGGTACAAACAACACGGTTTCCGAATTTAAACGTCATGGACATCAGGCCGCTAGCATCATATTTGCGTCATTGGTCATTATTCCAAGCATGATTTTTAAAACATCAGAACAACATTATCTAGGTTTAATGTTAGAAAAGAAGTACAGTTAAACCTAAATGTTCGAGAAACAAAATATCGCAACAGAATGGCGTATTGATGATAATGTTGCTTTGTTGAATATCGGACTACAAATTAATTACATTTTTAAAATGGCGAATTCCTGTGTGGTTCCCGTCTTTATAACGCCGTAGGAGTTAATATAAGAACGAAAAGGGGGACCAAATGAGGGTCTGTTTTTTTTAAACACTTCAGACCTATAGATTTGCATAGCTTTCAATACTGTATACGCGTGAGTCACAAGAGCTTCGCTTCCCCGCGCTCGCTATTATAATTCCTATGGGTTGAATTTAATAGTCAACGCGTATACTATTCCTGGGCCACTTTCGGCCCCTTTGTTTGTGGTTTGTTTAAAGCACGTTTTTCCGAATTCTTAGGGGTGTTTGCAGAATACTAAATTCTTTCTGATTACATTTCAACTTTAATATGATGCATGTAGAACCTTAAAGCGAGCGCTCAGATAACAATTTTCATTCTGTCATATTTGCCATAGATAATGCACGCAAGAATTCCATAAATTAACCGGTTGGAAATCCCAATGCCCAAATCCAGCAGATCGTGTCCGGGGGTGTGGCCCCGGGGTTAAGTCGTATGTATTCTTTCTACTTCGTAGCCAAAGAAGGGGATACGCTTTGGTCAAACCAGCCCTGACAACAGATAAAAAAAATCAGAATTTTTCGTCAAGAGCTCGGTTTTTACGTGTTAAAAAACCAAGCCTGTGTTAAACCATGGCAACGTCTAAAATTAGGAGTGCTTGGGCCGCCATCCCCTGAAGAAATCTATGTTTAAAATGCTTGTATTTTCTCTTTATAATTCTGCCATTGCTATAAATCTCATAAATCAGGCTCAGTAAAACATTGATTGAATAACAAACGAAACACGAAATTATATTCAACCTGGAAAAAAATGACAACTGCAGGGGGTAAACTGGCTTGGGTTAATTTGGCTCATACGCTCGCACTGCGGTAATTTGTAGTGCGCTATAGTGGGATGTTTGGCTTGGATCCGTTTATTGGCGGTGGGTAGGATTTTCATCAATTTTTTTTACGCGAGTATGGATTTTTTTATTATTTTTAAATCATATTAAAACGCATTTACACCTGATCCTTTCAACAAGCCTCAAAATAAGCAGCTGCAACAGGCAATTTTGATTTAAAAAGTTGCTCTGGTTCCCTGGGAAGAGGACAGCGAACCAGGGGCATTTCCTGAAAACGCAGGGGCATTTTCAAAAAATCAAATCAATCAGTCTACATACTTGTTTGACCTCCAAAATCCTGTTTATCATTAACCTACCTTAATACAGTACATTTAACACTATACATGAGAGATATGGAGTTAGAAACGTAGGAGAGAGGGGGAGGACATGGGGGAGGGTAGACCCACTAGGGAGGGGGGGGGTAGTGGGATGTTAGTATGAGGAGGAGGGGAAGGGCGGGGGGTGGTGGAGGGGATTGTAGAGGGCATTGGTGAGTATTGAAAGGATGGGGGAAGTGCAGCACAGGAGAAGAAGGGGTGTGGAATACACAGTTACGTAGTTTACTACCATATAACTCACAAGTTCTCAGGGCTTTAAGTTGGACGTCCAGTGGCCCGCCTTAATATTTTTTTTGAACGGGGTGCAGTTCCTCTTACACTTACTGTGCTCAAGTGATTGAGATCTCGATCAAAACTGTGGCTATTATAAAATGCTGCTTTGTGTACATAAGAGGTGTTAAGGGTTGAAACTCCGATATTCTTGGTGACTTACAGCCCCCTATCACTACAATCCTGCGGACCCATTATTGGTCACTGGCAAGTCACTAAAGCACCACCTAGGCGGAGGCCTGAATGTTTCCATGAACTCCGAAAACCCCTATCTACTCAGGTTAGTATGTGCAGTATACTTTACAGGCAATGAGGGGTGTACGAGTGTACAGGACAGGCTGGTCACATGGTCAGTGACCATTGGTCACTGAATCTGGATTGTTTTGAAGACCTATTAGATAATTGTTATATTGTACGACATGCAATAAGATTTTTGTCTATGACGATGATCTGACACTTGAAAATGTCCAAATCATTAATGGTGGTTTTGTTTTAGGCGTTTTCAAAAGTGCTTTCGTTTCGAGGTTATACAGTGAAATGTTGAGTAGATTCCTTTTGTACATAATGGATGTATAAAAAAACTATATCGCATTGTCCTTAGTACATTTTCTACTACATAGAAAAATGGTCAATTTTCATAATTTGCAAAATATAGCACTGATTTAATTTACGAAATTGATATATTTTCAAAGTTTTTAATAACATTATGCATAAGAAAAAAAATTTATTAACTAAGTTAAATGAATACTATTTGCAGCCAAAACCTTTAATTGATTTACACCTGCTCACACCTTCACTGTGTGTATTGGGGTCCCACACCCCACCCTTTTTACCAAAGCACCCTTTGTACTACCAGCGCTTCCTCTTGGTTACCTCGTGCGGCCACCCTTTTACCAAACGGCACCCTTTTTACCAGCAGTCCTCATCTGGTACCTAACCACCCTTTTTAACACTAATCAAAGCACCCTTTTTTATTCCACCGACTCCTGTACCCCGCCCTAATTACCTTAACAGTATCCAACTTCTGCATTTTGTACTACGACAATACAATCAGATGCTTATTCTTAAGAATTTTGTGAAATGGGATGGCAATGGCAGCAAATCAACTCCAACAAATAAGGTCAGTGGCCGTGTTCCATGTATGACAATAAAGTAGTGAATAATTTAAATACTTCCTAGTTCACAGTGGTGTTTTTTTCTTTCACACTGAGTTTCATCATCATTACACTGTGACTTTATTTTTAACCCACCCTTTTTTATGAACACCTTTGTATCTCATAATTTTGCAAACCCACCCGTTTGTCGAGGCGCCATCCACTCCATGTACACCAAAGTAATCAACACACACCTATCGATGGTGGTGGTCGAATTCGTCTACTCTACCTCTCCAGAACAGCGGGCATTTGGGCCGCGAGACTACATGCGTATTTGTACCGAAACAGAAAATATGGAATAAATGCTTGAAATGTGCAACATAAACGTTTCTGTGAAATTATATTCTTAAACTGAACCGTACGTTAAAATGTCTAAACTAGTGTTTTCCATTCAAAATTCTAACCGGCCGCGCGCAGTTTGGCCAGCATCCGCCCGTTTCGAAATTTGAGTCCCACCATTTTTTCATTTTTGTCTTGAACCCCGGAAGTGCCTGTCTACTAAAATAGGCGTGCTAATGTCAATAATGTTGTCAATATGGCTAATACGTGCCCTGATTGGTTAATTATATAATTATATTAATTTATGTCCGTTGATGATGTCCGTACATTTTGTGCCGGCTTTTTACTAACAATTGTAGTACAGTATTTATGTTTTGGTCATCTGAAAGCGACAATCGTTTTTTTACGAAATTTACTCTTTTCTAGCACTGCTAGCACGCGTTTCATCGGCAAGTGTATATCGGCAAATTCAGTTCTCTTCCCGATCACCGATTCAGAACAGATTACTCAATTATACGGTCAGATAAGTACCCCGATCGCCCAGTACATACCATTGATGACGTCGGTCATAAATCACTCTTCATGTTAATTCTCCGTAAAAGGGTTAATGAAAAATTCTATATTACTAAAAACGAGGGTGGGTAGGACATGCCAACCTAACGCAACAGCAAATTCAAAACGGCATCAAATTCCGGGTGCTAGTCTGTTTTCAAAGACTTTACAGTAGGAAGGGGGCGCTCTGACGCATAGCGAACGGTTACACACAACTTGACTAACGACTAAGGCCTGGTCACGACTATTTAAATCTAAATGACCGTTAGTGGAATTACCCATTTTGCCGTGGGGTTAATCCACTAACCCCGACGGATTTTTGAAGCCAATATTGTTTTCTTAAAGTCTGACTCAGAGATTTATGATCTAATTTTTTAATATTTATTATAAATAATCACTAGACTAAAGATAGTCATCTAGAATGATCAATTCCAAAGTTTGAGATGAATCGGAGTTTTTGTCTTGATGCAGTAAACATTTATGTGTATATAACAATGCCATAGGATATCTGTGTATAACAAAATTTCCGATCCGGAATTTTTTAACAAAGTAGTGATTTGCTATAGAGGACTTCGATTTGGAGCTTAGTCTATTTCCCACAGTGATTAGTATAGTTAAAGCATTAGTGATTACATGCAAAAAACACAATTTTTTGAAATTGAGGGCGGCCCGCATCGGGAAATCTCTGAGTCGGCCTTTTAATTTAATCATTATATACTAAGATTGTTTTGAACAAGGGTTTAAGGATGATTTTTTTAATGGTCACTCTGTGGATCCAAGACTGCATAGTAAATGCACGTGTCAGTTTCCGGCTAGCAGTTCCCCAAATTACCCGCTTGGAAATCCCAATTCCCAAATCGGGCAGATCGTGTCCTAACCTCACCCCCTGAAAAAAAACAACTTGTGGTTTGTTTGTTTGTTTGTTTGTTTGTCCGGCTTGCGTTCGCCGTCCTTTAACATATCTGGTATGAATTTTGGTATTGGTAGAGCTCGGACGTAACGATGGTTGTGGTCATGTTTTTGGGGGGGGGGGTTGAGGAGGCTAGTGTTTCATTTTGGGGGTCACGTTCATCCAGGGGGTCATGATTGGGTAACTTGGCCGTGCTTGACGTATGGATTGTGAGTTTTTGTATGGTGGTAAGCTCGGACGTACAAGGTTTTGTGGTCATGTTTTTCGGGGGTCCTTTGGGGTCAAAGGTCATTACCAGAGGTCATTATTGGTAACTGGCGTCTTGATGTATGTATAAGTTTTGGTATGGTGGTAGAGTTTCGCTGTACGAGTTTAGTGTCATGATTCGTGAGGTCATTTTGGGGTCAAAGGTCATCCATGGGTCATTATTGGGTAACTTGGCCGTGCTTTGAACTTATTATTTGATTTTTTGGAATGGTGGTAGAGCTCGGACATACAAGGTTTGTTGGTCAACGTTTTCGAGGGGTCATTTGGGGCAAGGTCATCCAGAGGTCATTATGGGTAACTTGGCCGTGCTTTGTATGTATGGATATGAGTTTTGGTGATGGTGGTAGTTTCGTGGCTGTACGAGTTTTGTGTACGTTTTCGAGGGGTCATTTGGGGCAAAGGTCATACAGGGGTCATTATAGGGTAACTTGGCCGTGCTTTACAATATGGATATGAGTTTGGGTATGGTGGTAGAGTTTTCCCCATACGAGTTGAGTGGTCGCATTTTCGAGTGGTCTTTGGGGATAAAGGTCATCCAGAGGTCGTTATCGTGTAACTTGGGGGCCATGCTTTGACGTATTGATACGAATTGTAGTATGGTGTGGTAGTTTCGCCGCACAATTTTGTGGGGGGGCATGTTTTTGATGGTCATTTGGGGTCAAAGGTCATCCGGGGTCACTTATTGGGTACTGCCTTGCTTTGACGTATGGATATGAGTTTTGGTAAGTGTTAGAGTTTTTGGCCATACAAGTTTTAGTGGTCACATTTTGAGGGGTCATTTGGGGGTTAAAGGTCATCCAGGGGTCGTTATTGTGGTGTAACTTGGCAGTGCTTTTGACGTGGGATAGGAATTTGGGGATGGTGGGTAGAGTTTCGTGCACGTTACGGGTTTTGTGGTCACATTTCAAGGGGGCATTTGGGGGTCACAGGTCCATCCAGAGGTCGTTATGCGTCGGGTAACTTGGGGCCAGGCTGTGACGTATGGATACGAATTGTAGTATTGGGGGGTAGTTTTGGGGCCGCACAATTTTGTGGGTCATGTTTTTTGATGGGTCATTTGGGGGTCAAGTCATCCAGGGGTCATTAATTGGTAACTTGGTCATGCTTAAATGACTGGTCTTAAGTGGCCCGGGCTGCTAATTAGGGGTCGAATACAGTGCCTTCCTGAAATAAAAAAAAACATTCCAGTATCTTATCTAGCGGGAAATACTCCGGCTATGCCTTTCGCCGTCCCGTTACCTCCTGGTTATAGTAATTTTGGTATGGTGGTAGAGCTAAGACGTACGAGGTTGTGGTCATGATGTTTTCGAGGGTTCTTTGGGGGTCAAGGTCATCCAGGGGTCAACTTTGGCCATGCTTGGGTGTTGAATTATAGTTGGTATGGTGGTAGCAGTTTCTGCTGTACTAGTTTAGTGGTCTTGTTTTCGAGGAGGCATTTGGGGGTCACAAGGTCATCAGGGGTCATTATTGGGTAACTTGGCCGTGTTGGATGTATGGATATGAGTTTGGTCTATAGGTGGTTAGAAGTTTCGCTGTATGAGTTTTGTGGTGATGTTTTCGCGGGGTCATTGGGGGGTCAAAGGTCACAGGGGTCATATATGCGGTTAACTTGGAACGTGATTTGACGTATGCATATGAGTTTTGGTGTGGTATAGAGGAGTTTCGCCTTACGAGTTTAGTGGTCAAGTTTTGATAAGGGTCATTTTGGGGTCAAAGTCATCCAAGGAGTCATTATTGGGTAATTGCTGTGCTTTGACGTAGGATATGAGTTTTGGTGGTTGTGGTAGAGTTTCAGATGTTACCGATAGTTAGTGGTCACGTTGAGGTCATTTGGGGGTCAAGGGTCATCCCGGGGTCATTGGGTAACCAGGGGTCATTGGGTAACTTGGGTGCTTTTTGACGATGGATATGAGTTTTGGTTATGGTGGTAGAGTTTTGCCGTACGAAGTTTGTGGGGCATGATTTCGATGGGTCATTTGGGGTCAAAGATTCATCAGGGTTAATTATCGGTAACTGGCCATGCTTAATGACCTGACTTATATGTCGACTGCTATTTAGGTCGAATACAGTGCCTTCTGAAAACGTTCCAGTATAATGATCTAAGGGGTATACTCAGCTAGCAGGGGACCGGGCGCAGCGCGGGCTCCCCGCTGTACTACTATCATCAGCTTGAGACGGGGACCGGAACGCGGAAGCCAAAAAAAGACACCACTGGAATACTCAAAGACAAGGTTGTTACCATTATCAATCGCAACTTATAAAAGATCACGGACAACAATTTTTATAAGTTTCTGTTGCTGAATATTCAGCTAACGGGCGCATTTTTACAATGTACACTTTGAGCCTGGCTACTATTTTTTTCGCCGTTCCCAGGCGCCATTATTAGGCTTTACTGGCGCAAATTTGCGCCCTTGCGCCCGTTATTTTGGGGCTTGATCAAGCGCAAATTGGCATGGGGAAAAATGGGACCGGATTGTTGATGCCAACAATTTTAAAAGGCACAACAAAGGCATTAGGGGTCATTCAAGGTCAAAGGAGGTCAAAGGGGGTAAAACATTGGGTATACCAGACCAAAACTTGGTGGTGGGGTTATTGTTGGATGCCGAAATTTAAAAGGTTAAGCCAAGTCATCCACGGGTCATCAAGGTCAAATGAGGTCAAAATGGGGTAAAACATGGGTAGGGACATGAAACTTAGAGTGTGCGTTGTTGTTGATGCCAAAAATCTTAAAGGTCTGCACAAGGTAATTCAGGGTCATTCAAGGTCCAAAAGGTGTCAATCGGGGATGAAACATTGGTTGTAATCCAGCCAGAGAAAAATTGGTGGGTGGGACATTCCAGAGACCGAGTTTGTGTTGGTTAGTGGATCAAAGTCATCAGGAGTTCATTTCAAGGTCAAAGGAGGTCAAATGTGGTAAACATTAGTATATGGATATGGAAACGTGGAGAGTGGGGTTCTCAATTGTTGATGCACGAAAATTTTAAAAGGCACAACAAAGTAATCAGGGGTTCATCAAGGTCAAAGGAGGTCAAATGGGGGTAAACAGGGTGATGGATGAAAATTGGGTGGGGGTGATTGTTGATGCCAAAAATCTTAAAGGTTCACGACAAGGTCATCAGGGGTAATTCAAGGTTAAAGGACCCGCAAAACAAAGAGTTTCATTCATGACAGGTGATCACGAAACCCAGGCGTTGCGAAACCCGGGGACCGCCTAGCATATATATTATGTATAGTGGGATGTTTCTGAGAGGAAACCCAAGGTTTCTGTGCTTGAATGCCACGGCCACACGGTTATCGAACGCGTGGTAGTAGGGGAGATTTTTTCCGATCACCGAACCTATCCACTCCGAACTGATATCGGTACAATACACGACTCGGTCGGGACAGCCCTAATTATGGAATCACTTGGTTAATAATTTTGTCTTTTATGCTTATTATAGAAAAATTCCTGAAATTTTATATTGATTCCATTATGATTTAGAAAAAATATGCTTTTTGCTCATTTTTGGTTTTGAAAAATGCTCATTAGGGTAAACGATATCAAATGGACTCTATTGCTGCAAAATTCTGTCTAGAATGTATTCAAAGAGGAAAATCATTGCAAGTTGACAGAATGATAGGTTTCTCTGTAAAGTACAGATTTACAACACTTTATCCCCACGCTTGTTACTCGGTGTTGCACCCAAAATCTAATCTTACATGTAATGATCCTCATAGGACATTAAACGCATTGGTCAAATTGACCGAAACACCTTTTATGCATTTTTAAATGAAAATGAGATTGTGTAAAATGTTAATTTCAGGGGATCCCTTCCTTTCGACCATTTGGGGTCATGGACCCACGGGTTGGGAAACGCGTGTTTTTAAAAAATTACCTAAATATCAGATTTAGTCTAAATGCACCACTAAGTGCAATTTTTTATGCTCAAAAATCGGAAAATCAAAGCAAATTTGAACCTTTACTACAATATTCCGCGGCTATGTTATTGTTGAACAAATAACAAAGCAAGCAGGCTTTCAACCTAATCATACTAGGATAATAGAATAACTAAAGGTATCTAACCTTAAGTGGTCAAGGGGTCCATATGGACCCGAACATCCAGCTTTCGCCGCGCAGTAGCGAGAAAAAATCAACTGTTGACGAAGGCTGTGTTGCTAACATATGCGCTAGTAACCTCTCAATTCCCTTGGCACAAGTTCAGTACCTTCCATTCGCCCAGTGTTGTATTTAGAAAATAAAAACCCCCTGGTTTTGGGTTTGATATATGAGTACCCAGATCACACAAGGTCAGTTCATTTCAATGTATGTACAAGTACCACCCACTGAACTGTGTCATGGGTGGATGGAGCATATTAAACTCATAGTGTAATAATTTCAAGCTTGTTATCCCGCATCCGTATGCCTGTGTGACAAAAATAATTTTCCACAGAAAGGTGAAATTTTACCTTTGGTGTTGCTACTCATGTTCATTAACCAATTACATGCTCTTATTAACTTGATCCGTAACCTGTTTCCGTGAACAAATGAACGGTTTTAAATAGATTGCTCGGAAGAAAAAAAAGTTTAGCAAAAAATAGTAAAATTTATGTAAATCCCTGTTTTTGCCTAAAATAGTTTTATTTGATCCATCTTAACTTGAAACTTGAAACAACTAATGGTTAACATTCTAAGTGATCATGTATCAACTTGCTACCAATGTAGAGCCGGGCAAACAGAAGAGAAACATGCTGGCATTTGCACGAGTCAAATGCTGTTGAAAGAGATTTAGACCCACTGATTACTACATTTTTTTAATTCCACATAGATACCATCCACAGCTCATCAAGTGTAATCATGTCTTTGGAAAACACAGAGAGAGGTGTCAACGCGGGCAATAGCATGAGTCGGATGCGGACGAGGAAACAGAGGATGACTTCTACAAGACAACCTATGGCGGTTTTGCAGAGGTAAGTTTTTATTTATCCGGACTGAGTAAACATTTTTTGCACATCGCACACAGTGCATGCATTGTACACACAGACACAAGACACACACATATGAAACACCTATGCACAAATAAATACAAACCACACCATGTATACAACCCCACCAGGCCTGCAAAACATGAATCAGGGAAGCTCCCTCATGGGAAATCTTTGGTGTCAGAAGGGAGATTGCACTTTTTGATATAAAAATAAATGAATATGTGGGATTGAGAAGATCCTTTCTGGGAAAGAAACATTTTTTGCAGACCTACAAGTACATGTACAGGGCCAATGCATGATATACATACACATACACTATACCTGAAAAAAAACATGTGGGGAATCTGGGGAGCTTCTCTCTGGGAAAGTTTGGTATCTGAAGGAAAACGTTGCTTTTCATGGGTAAGAAAATCGTAAGAAATAATGGGCGCCTTTGGATTATACATATATGTGAAATTGTGTTATATTCCTCCATATTGCCACGAAAGTAGTCTTTATGTGGAAGATGTATGAGGGATTATATTGCATGAACCTAGTTTAGTGAAGATTATGAGGCGGATTATGCCTTCACTGGTTCTAATCACCAGGCATCAAATTCTTTTCCCCTCAGGGATGAATAATGGAAGGAAATAGATCCCCTGATCAAGCCTAGCTGATGCCAAATTATTAATCCAAAATGACAAAATTACTGTAATTAATCACAGTGTCTGAGGTAACATTATACTGCCAACATTTAAAAACTAAGGATATAAGGGAACTTATAGAGAGGCTATACAGATTCAGTTGAAGGGGAGTGGAAATAGCCTTCTATACTTTTCTGTAGAACTGATGTATGAAATGAGGGGTTATTAGTAGGATAAAATTTTAGTCCATGTATTTGTGGTAAGATGTGCGCTATAGCCGGTAGCCAACACTGAGCAGTTGGGCCACAATTCACTAGGTCCAATCAATATTCAACAAGCATAAACCCTAGAATGTTCAACGAAACGCGCAAACTAAATCCAGGAATAGTTTACATTGAAAGCAGTGAAAAGCCTGGATTTTAGAATAGTGAAGATTAAAGATTCCGAATTTGTAACACAAAGGGGATGGAAAGCCTTCTAAGTTTAAATATTTGGGTGTTTTAGTAATTTTGACCTTTCGATGTCATGGTTCTGATCATATCAATCATATCTCTGCATGATTTCTAAGCGTATGTGATGTTATTGAAGAATTAAATATTATATTCCAAAAGATACGCTGGTGATGCCTTGCAATTCAATTTGTCATGCCACATTTTGACTATTTGCAACCCTGTATGGTCCATAACTGTAATAATGATCCTTATGAATTCCATGCCAAATTCTCAAAATAGATTAGCTCGTATTAATTTTATCAGCTGACATTAGAATAGAACTCCTGGTTAAAGATGATGATGTGTAACACTGCAGTGGAACAACTTAATGATCGGTTATATAACAATATGCTAATGCTTATTTTTAAAATGCTTAAAGGTCTTGCCAGTTTACCTTTCTTCTCAGTTCACTGTATGCACTCAGTTCATTTTAAGGGTATACCAGAAGTCAACCACCAACTTTTGTATGAACCACCTTGAATATAAATGCAGGGAAACTACTTCCATATGAGTGCAACAAAAATATGGAACAGTCTTGATTCAGATACCGCTGTTGTTTTGTAATATAATCAATGAGTTTTATCTCAGTTCTTAAAACATACTACATTTGTAAATCCCATAAGCGTATTTGTACTGCCCTTGTGAGATATCATTATATAAGCTTAAGATTTGTATCTGCTTTTGTATGATATATTATGTACTGTTGTTCAGTGATAATCATTGTGTATTTATTCTGTCATTTAATATAGTAGCTGTTATACCTTTTATATTAATGTTTTAATGTGTGTAAATGTGTGTATGCGGGCTCCTTGGAAATCAGTGCTCTGGTCACTGAAGGGGCTACCCTGCTAAAGAAAGTTTTAAATAAAATAAAATAACGAAATTAATAAAAATAAATTTATGAATGTTGTTGTTGGTAGGCAATTTTTAAAACCAATTTTGGGGTAGACAACTAGGCGTCACATAGTATATAAAATACAAAGTATTTGGGCAAACACATTTGAATTGTAAATTGCCCAATTAAGTTCAATTAAAAGCAATCATCCGCTTAGGGTTTGGTAATATCAGTGCCTGTATCAAAAGCGAAGATACCTATGTAGAGGCCCTATAGTACTTAAAACATGTTTGACACGCCACAATCAGTCTTGGACTGGGACGAACAACATAACTTTATTTGTAGTTGGCCAAGTATTTCTTTCAATCCAATCTCTTTTGTATTGCGAGGGAAGAAATCAAAGATTTTCTGGATATTTCTGTCCCTATTTGGTACTAGACGAACCCAGTCACAACCTACGCCCATAAAACTTCTACCATCAATGGAATCTACGTAACGTTAGGATGTTAACTCCAGATACAGCTGTAGGTAATATTGATGAAACCAGAAGTGGTTCTTCTAAGTTTGGATCATTACACAGCATATATGGGTCATTTGGGGTCAAAGGTCATCCTCCAGGGGTCATTATTCGTTAACTTGGCCATGCTTAATGACTGGCTTAAATGTCCGGGCGCTGCTACTAGGTCGAATCCAGTGCCTTCTGAAACATTCCAGTATACTCTTCTATCGAGGAAATAGCTCCGGCTATGCGTTTCGTTCCGTCCGCCGTCCTTTAAAAACATACGGGTATGAATTTTTGGTATGGTGGTAAGAGCTAAGACGTCGCGGTTTGTGGGCATGTTTGCGAGGGGTCATTTGGGGGTCAAAGGTCCTCCAGGGGTCATTATTGGTTTACTTGGCCATGCTTTGATGTATGAATATGAGTTTTTGGTAATGGTGGTAGTTTTTCGCTGTACGAGTTTAGTGGTCATGTGTCGAGAGTCATTATGGGGTCAAAGGTCATCCAGGGGTCATTATGGGTAACTTGGCCGTGCATTGATGTATTGTATGAGTTTTGTATGGGTGGTAGAGTTTTCGCTGTACAGTTTAGTGGTCACTTTTCGAGGGGTCATTTGGTGGTCAAAGGTCATCAGGGGTCATTATTGGGTACTTGGACGTTGCTATGGACGTTATGGATATGAGTTTTTGTGTGGTGATAGTTTCGCCATAGACGAGTTAGTGTCAAGATTTTTGAAGGTCAATTTGGGGTCAAAGTCATCCAAGGGGTCATTATTGGGTAACTTGGCGTGGCTTTGCAGTATGGATAATATTTTTGGTGTGGTGGGTAGAGTTTTCGCTGTACGGTTTCAGTGGTCACGTTTTCGAGGGCATCCTGGGGTCAATGGTCACCAGGGGTCATTGGTACCATTTGGCGTGCTTTGACGTATGGATATGGTGGTGGTCATGGTGGTAGAGTTTTGCCGTACGATGTTTGTGGGCATGATTTCGATGGGTCATTTGGTGGTCAAAGGTCCATCCAGGCAGGGGTCATTTATTCGTAACTTGGCCTGCTTAATTACTGACTTAAATGTCCGGACTGCTAATTAGGTCGAATACCGTGCCTTCTGAAAACATTCCAGTATACTTATCTACGGTATCCTCAGCTAGCGGGGGCCGCTCGCAGCGCGGGGCTCCCCGCTAGTTATACAGATGTGTGTAGCTGTCACTGAGACGATTTTTGCCCACTAACATATATATATTTTGCATATTTTACTGCAACAATTCTGCCGACTAATTACTGTGAAAATTACGTATACTTGTAAAAATTGGAATTCAATCAAAACACTGAAAAAATATATATTTGGCGAGTTATTACAGAGATTGTGAGTGTTTGAAAATAAAAGCAACTGCAGAACACACTAACTTATGAGGCCTACCACAAATGTCACCAAAATTTTCGTTTGCATATATTAGTCTATAAATTTTTAAAACCTTGATAGTGATGAGCCTTCAGCTCAAAACCCTATCGGTAATGTTTCGCGCCGAATTTCAAACCCGTTTGATGAGATCTAAAACATTCTCTTGTAATCCATCGAGAATTGTAAACTAATATGGATCCGACCAAAAATGGGGCATATTTCGCTCATAACATCCAAACCAAACGTCCCTTTAGCCCTAATATTTCACAGGGTAAAAGAGGAAAATAGTAGCTTTCTTCTGATAACACCAAATTTGACCACGTACGCGGGTAAAACCTGGGGTCCTTGGAGACGAGGCCTATTACGATCTCGGACAATGGCCTTAATTTTGTAAAACATATTGCATTAAACGTAAAAATTAAAGTTAATTCGGATGGAAACTATAAACCATATTGATGCCTGTTTCTTTTGTGTTTTGACCAAATATACACTCATATTTTTACCACAAAGTTTAAAAATTGGTAAATTTCCGCGAGCTTCGCGCGCATTTTTGTTCTAATTACAAATTACATTTAGGATTTCAGCTTCTAAATGGCAAAATTTTTAGCGCGCTTTTTAATTGTTTTTAGACATAGTTAAAGGCTTTTTGTTATTTTGTAATGATACACCTATACTTTTCCATGAGAATAATTTCACACAAATACCCTCATTTTCATTTGAGAATTGTAACATAAACATACAGTATTAAGTTAAGAGACGGTAAATTGGTTCAAAAAATAGTATCATTACTCAGTTTAACAACCTGTTCTAGGAAAATTAATTGATTGTTGAGCTGTATTAAGTTTTAAAATTCAAATCCGCTATTTAGTAATTCAAAGTTAGAACAACAACAAGACAAATTTGTAACACACATAAAACCTGTAAAATCTGGGATTATGGGGAAGATGCAATAGGTAGTGATTGGCCAGGCCCTTTACCTCTTGAGTCTTTCTTGCTGTCGGCAACATACGACCCCGTGTACTCGAAGTTTCATCACCTGTTTTGAGTTTGGGTACCGTATGTAATGCAATACGCTCCGATGATGCTATTTCTCGTTGACGGTCATGTATTCCATTCCGTCTCTTTGGGCATTTAGATGTAGACCGACTTATTGCAGCATTCTCGAATGATGCTTTTATTAGATCTTGTGCCAGCACATATCACACAGCACATCCCTTTAGAGCTGCGGTAGGTCAGGTCTTTGAGATTTCTGACTTTGTGTGACGTCTAGAATATGCTTGACCCCCTTTTTGTAGCTGCTGTCTCTACCTATTACCTAACCCAGGCTATTACCCGATACGCGCGCGGCCCTTTTTAAAATGTTCACCCTACTCACCCCAACTCACCACCCCAGCCCCCGTTTCCCTCTGGTTTCTATCTCAATTTTTTTTCCCAAGTTGCATAAATTATCCCTTTTTTAAAAGAAATTGAACCCCAAAGTTCAAAATTTTACGGCATCACTGTGCATTTTTACATCTTTGAAGTCCGGCAGCAATTGGATATTTTCATAGGCAATTTGACACTCTGGAAAAAGGAGGCACTTAATTTTAAACTTCAGGTTTTCAAAGCCTCTGAAAAAAAAGTTTCATACTGGATGACAAACCATTTTATTCAGCTTGTGTACCGACGCGCATGACCCGGACCGTATTTGTTGGTACCTTTTTATCTGAAGGACCCTATTTGTTCACCGGCCCGCATGGCCAGCGAGGCCAATATACCCTCACTTCAATAGGAGTGGCCCCCGTCATTAGTTGACCCATTGTGTTTGAATTAATACTCTCTGATAAAATTTGCTAAATAAAGATTTCCCCCATCCCCCGATTATTAGCCTGGACAAATCATCTAGAATGCGAAATGAATTTTGGCGGGACAACTGCGAATCTTGAATAATGACCCCGGGATGACCAACCTCAATTTTCCACATATTAATTGCAAGTGCTACACATCTTGCATGCATATCCATGCAAAATCATGTTCAAATACTAACAGAAATCGAAAGAAAAATCCCTAACTTATTTATGGAGCTATATACCTGTGTCGAAATATGGACGTATTGTCCACGTAAGATAATGCAAATTAACATCGTTCTTGCCAGGCTTCCCTTTTCTCCCCTTTTTGATATTTTTTGTTTGGGAGATCTTTTAACGGCTACACAAGCTAAAACCTTCGTGGTAGCAAGTTTGTCACGGTGTACCTAGTATTTTTCGTAGATTGAGTAGACGGGTTCCTCTATGGTTTCACTTTCCAAATCATTGTACACACACTCATCTGCATACATTGTTATTATTTGATCGTTTTAGATCCGATTGATGTTTGCCATACAAGGAATCTAGTGTACTCACCATGGTTCACCCTTTATGTTTGAAAATGCGGGCTTCCAGGGGTATTTTTCATTTAGTTTACCAATTACACGGAATTTTTGTTAAGTAATATAGTGCGATTTATCTAACAACTGCTTTAAACATCTCAAAGTTTTAATATTGTGACTATTCCCGTTAGAATGTACATGGTCATGATTTTAACTCCAAATGGCTGCCATGACACGAGCATTTTCATTTTGAGCTAGGTATAAAGACAAATGTCAATTTTATGGGCAACTAAGCGACATATTGGAAAACAAAATAACCTCAGAATATATTTTTTTTAAATTTGGCAATTTTGAATACCTTCGCATTCAAAACAGGGTATGGAAAATGGCCACCACGGCTGCCCCAGGTTAAATCTAGCTGGGTTCCCGTTTTGAAGTAATTGGTTGTGGTTCTAATTCATAGTTGTGTACCAAAATGCATAATCACAAAGTGCATGATTTTGCTCTAGATGGGTGCTTACCCTCTGGACTAGAATAAAGCAAACGAGTACTCGGCCTTTGTCCTCAAATTGAACAAAAAGTCAAGAAAGCCATGGAAGAATTGAAGTCGCACCAAGCAGAATCAGCATCCTATATATCCACTAGTATCAAAGCAGAACCTTGAACAAGCTAAAGGCCATTCATACTGCACTTGCACTGCATTAGAGTGGGATGAAACCATCTCTGATTTAATATAATCACCATAATATTAATGAAAAAAAAAGAGTATGAGCAGAACAGTCTTTATTTAAGACCGTATCGGCTTGAACCTTAATTTCAAAGAGATGTATCGGACCCTGATATCCTTAGCGTATTTCTGGGCCTCGTGAGTATTATAGTAAATGTCAATTACGTTAGACACTTGTATATTCGGACGGGTATAAAATAATGATATTGGGTTCAATCCCCGGCCAGGCAGAGACTAGGCCTTGTTTGCCATTACAAAACATATTGTGTCCGTGGTACAAAGTTCCTGTACAGAATCGGCTTACTGGAAACTGATGCATTCATTTAGAAATGTCTGTTAGGTTGAAGGAAGTATGCATTGTTGTAGGCATATCCCTCCGTTTTGCGCCAATCTCCAAACACAAGGCTGGCCCATTTTTTGATGACCAAAAAAAACTAGTTGTGTATGTCTGCCTCGATTAGAATGCATTATTTCTCTCCAATGCTGTGATAACGAATGGTATTTTGCAGTTTCAAAGCTAAGTGTCAAATAACAACGTTTAATGAAAGAAAATTCTGGTGTTTTCATCCTGATACTTGAATTTTAATATCATCTACTTAGAATGTGAAAAATTTTAGGTCCACATTATTTAAAAGCTACATTACTATTTATTGTATGAGTATCATAACTTTTTTTTACCTGTCGCGCCGTTAAAATAATGGGTCTTTACCCTCTCACGGGAATGGACACGACCTAAACTTTAATGAGGTCTCCCTTATTTTGAAATCTACTCAACATAATTAAAGTTTAGCCGACTATACTCCCTAGATATACGCGTAGGATATGCTTTGCCTGGACTTTGGGTCACTTCTGACCCAGATTCACTTCAGTCATTGGTTCCATTGTTTAGGCCAGTCAAAGGCACTATTTCTCAAATTAGCGATAGACATGGCAATTTTGAGCGCAGATTGCCCTAGATTTTCTAGCCAGAGTGTCTCGCCATGAGGCCGTATATCAATGAAAACTGCAACCCGTTATCAGCTCATGTGCCCACATCCGTGTTTACCGACGGAGGCATTGATTGCTTATCTTTAGCCACTAAACCTCCTGGTTGGTGAAGCCATTAATTTGCCTGGCAACGAGTCCAGGTTAGTGTTAAATAATAGAAAATAAGTTTGGGAAGTAAATTAGTTGAATATTTTGAACAAAACAATTGTCAACTTGAAGCTTGTGGAATATCCATCATAAGCTAAAAAGTCAAAAAAACTATCTATTGACCAAACAAAAGAAGAGAGGATCTCGTAAATCAGTGGCGGCGCCACGGGCCAGCATGGGCAGACTCAGATATGTTCCATTTATCTGTGGTGGCTGTATCCACAACCCCGGATGTCCTGATCCTGTCTTCCAGGTACCCCCATTTCTGCAAGGAACCTTAGATCGGCACATTCTGGTGCCAAACTGTGATACAATCGCCAGTTTCAGCCCTGAGAAGTCAGCCCAAGTGGGAGAGCCTCACCATGTTTCAATACCAATAGATATTACGTGGTTGATGGCACTCTTTCCCTTCCCACAAGGCGACTCCCCAAACTCCTCAGAGACTGATTCAAGAGGTTGGTGGACTTTAATTTAGAAACTCTCTCTGCCTTTAGGCGATTGTCAGCAGGTATCTGTCCAGACGTAGGGTGCTTCACATTAGATACTTGGCAGCCTAACGCTCTGCCGGCTCGCTACGCTACCCTAATGTATGGGTGGAGCAATTCTTGCTAGGATATGTAAGTTTTCCGTTGGTGTTGGTCGGATGCATCCTGTGATAAGCCGGCAGGAGGCATTTAACGCTGGCTCAAGCTTCTTGGCATGGATTGATCTTCCCTACAGGGCAAGCCTACTCTGCACATGAGCAGTGCAACACAGGGCAAGTGCCGTCAATCTTAAGGTATGTGTGCGAGCACCCCATCTTGTGCCAGTGATGTTTTGTTCAAGATGTTTCTTGCGTGACATACTTTACTCTTCGTCTTCTAGATGTGGATCTTATATGAGAGAGTGCGGTCCAAGGTACCTCCCAGGTAGACAGGTTCCACAGTGCTCCAGGTTGTTCAGAACCCGGGTAACGTTAAGCTGATGTTTGGCTTTACGGTTGCATTGATGGAAAGCACACACCTTGTCTTGGATTGATTTGCACGTAGTTGGTTTTCCTCATTAGGAGTGAGTTCATTCAAAGCTTTTGAGAGTCTCTTCAACACCTGTGAAGTCTGCAGCCTTTTGTTCTAATTCCAGATCGTCTGCATAAATAAACGACCGGTTCCTTGCCCCTCGGTTGGTGTTGGTAAAGATGTTGAACAGGAGAGGTCAGCAGCTATCTTATGTTAGGCCATTTCTTGAGCCTACGCCAAACGGCTCGTCTTCGCTCCGAGCGAACAAAGAACATTCTGTTTGAAGCAGCATTTGATAAGCTCAATCAAGCGGATATCCTTGGTGAATTTTCCATGATCTTATGGAGTAGGCATCTGTGATTGACAGTGTCTTAGTCCTGCCGATAGGTCGACGAACACTAACTCGGTTCCCATAAACCCTTTTCACACCCATCCTTAATGTGTCGAGATAGGTTTTGCGTACTTGGTTGTTGTTGATTTGCCTGGCCGGAACCTGCTTGTTCTGGTATGAGGTGTTCCGTCTATCACAGTTGCGATACGAATGAGCAGGAGACTTCAAAGAGTCTTGTAGTTTGGCTGAGGATGTGACATTGCCTGTAGCTCTTGGGATTGGTGGATCTTTCCCAGGCTTTAGAGTGCCATAACAATCATAACATGGTGTTTCTCCAGATCTTTTGTGACCGTTTGGAAATAAGGCAGCAATTGGAGAGCTCAAAGGCATTCCTTTGCTACTGGGGGCAAATTTTTCAGCTGTTCATTTTGATCTGTTATCAAGGACTACTTGCTTTTCCTTTCCTGTTGAATTTTAGCAATACCGTATTCCAATTCGTCCATGTTTAAGGTCGAGTGAACCAGGGTCGCCACTAAACCTCTTACGGCTAGTTTGATCTTCCGCGGCTTCTTGCCGCACTTGCCAGTAAAAGCAGTTTGGGTGTGACATTTGGCTGCCTGTGGAGTTCTGTTGGATCCTCTCGGAGCTTTCGGATGGTAGACCATGCTGCTTCCTGGTATGGGTCATGTCGGTGGTTCAATCATTTGGTATATATTCCGTCCTACAGCCCTGGGTATAGATCTCCTGCTTCTTGTTTCAGCATGTTGTGGTGCCGTATTGGAAGTACTACCTGTTATAGGGCAGTGCGTTATTGAAAGCCTGATATGTAACACATGTTTTTTTTGGCGCTATTCACACAAGGGGCCTTATCATTAATTTCATACGTTTCCCAAACTAAAACTAAAACGACCAATTACAATAGTCAATACCAACTTTTAATAGAATGGTCGAACGTAGTTCCTTAAATGTTGAGGCACTTGGATTTTGGGATGAAAACCTGGCCAAATACATAAAAACGCAAAAACAACTTTGTGAATTAACAGTCGCCTAAATTATGACCAAACACCTTTCCCTAGCTCCTAATTCAGCAGAATCGAGGATAGCATTATCAGTAACTATCCTCACAGAATGCATAGATGTTTGATGT
>JAMKCH010010712.1:0-27712 GCA_023653785.1 Ophioderma brevispina
GGTTTTGGTATTAGGCGGATGTTTGGGGAGGGGTGTGGTGTTGCATGTTTTGGGGGGGGTGGGAGGGTGGCTTTGGTGTTTGGGAGGGGGATGGAGTTTTGCAGATTTGGCGGGGACTAGGGTGTTAGCGGGGTGTGGGGAGGGGAATGGCGGGTGGCGGGTTTTGTGAAAGGGGAGCCGTGTTATAGGGTATTTGGGGGTGGCGTGGTATAAGGGTATTGGGGTAGGGGTTGGGGTGTTGAGGGGGTGTTAAGGAGGGTAGGTGTTCGGGGGTGTTGGGTGAGGGTGGGGTTGTGGGATGAGGGTGGGGTTTTGGGGATGAGTGTGGGGTGTTGGGGAGTTGTCGGGTGTTGGGGAGTTGTGGGGTGTTTTGGAGGGCCCTTGGGTTTTTGCGGGGTGTTGGGGAGGGGGTGAGTGTTGCAGGGTAGGGGGGAGGGGGTGGTAGGGTTGCGTTGTGTGGGGGAGGGGGTGTGGGAGTGTTGCAGGATTTTCGGAGGGATGAGGGTGTTTGCGTGGTGTTGGGGAGGGGAATTGCGGGTGCGGGTGTGTGGGGACAGGTGAAGGCGTGTTATGGGTATTGGGGAGGTTGGGGTGTTAGTGGTGTCAAGGATGGGTAGGGTTGCGGGGGGGTTTGGGGATGAGGGGTGGGGTGTGGGGATGAGGGGTGGGTTGTTGGGGAGTTGTGGGGTGTTGGGGAGGGCTTGGGTTTTGCGGGGTGTTGGGGAGGGGGGTGGATTGTTGCAGGGTCTTGGGATGAGGGGTATGGTATGAAGTGCCATTTACCACATGTTATGATCGCAAACCTTCGGGCGGGGACATATTTTTACGCATCGCGTAAATACGAGTTTCGCCTTGTTCTTGTAAGGTCTGTTTATTTTGGGGATATAAGAGTTTGCTAGTGATGTTTTAATAAAGTCATTAATGTGTGGATGAGTGGAATAATTGAGAAGTTGAATATTAAAGTCACCGACAATATAGACATGTCGATTGGTTTTATTTAGGTCAGTGAGAAGCTGCTCGCAGCGTTGTTAAAATTTTCGGGATTGTTTTTTCATTCATCGGGTAAGTAACTCCGACAGTTATGTGTTTGGTCTATTGTTGGGTTAATGGTGAGAGCGGAAAAGTGAGTTAAATTCTGGTCCTGGGTGTTGTGGTCTATGATTTTGTATGAGGGGTGATTTTTATGTAAAGACAACTCCCCCGTCCTCTCTGCCAGTGATAGGTCCTGGAATGTACGTGTATCCCATTAAGTGATTTGTGACTTGGGTGTCAGTAAGCCATGTTTCTGAAAATGCTAAGCCAGAGAAAGAGTGGTTGAGGTGATCAAGGTAGTTAGTGATTTCTTATATTATTTTGTGATACTCGACAGTTGAAATGGAAATGGAAAATGAGTCTTACTTGATGGTTTTTATTAGTGTGTTTGAGCTGTCGATAGTGTGATAGCGGGAGTCAGAACCAGAATTTTGTTGGTGTGATGATGATTGATGGTCCATGTTTTGAGAGATCTGGGGGTCCTGTAAGTAACGGGTTGATGGAAAGGGAATTAAGTTGATGTGTTCATTAGGTTGGTGAAAAATCAATTAGTGGATGGGCGAAAGTCTTCGTCGTGAAGCTGGTGGTTAAATGGTAGTTCGATACATTGCACGGGCACAGGCATACTAAAAAGGATAAACCCAAAGGAAAAAAGCGAAATGTTTTAGGGAAGGGAGAGAGAGATAAGAGAGAGAGCGAGAGGGAGGGATGGAGAGAGGGAGAGAGAGTGAGTGGAGTTTGGGGAGGGGGTGGAGGGTTGCGTTGTGTTGGGGAGGGTATGGGAAGTGGTTGCGGATGTTGGGAGGGATGAGGTGTGTTGCTAGGTGTTGCGGGTTGTTGGGAGGGATGCCGGGGTGCGGGTGTTTGGGAAGGGTAGGGCGTGTTTAATAGGGTATTGGGGGTGGCGTGTTTATAGGTATTGGGGTATATTGGTTGGGGTGGTTGAGGGGTGTTAAGGAGGGGGTAGGGGGTTGCGGGGGTGTTGGGGATGAGGGTGGGGTGTTGGGGATGAGGGTGGGGTTGTGGGGGATGAGGGTGGGTGGTTGGGGAGTTGGTTCGGGTGTTGGGGAGTTGTGGGGTGTTGGGGGAGGGACCTGGGGTTTTGCCGGGGTGTTGGGAGGTGTGGAGTGTGTTGAGGGGTATTGGGAGGGGGGGTTTGGGGAAAGGGGGGGTTTTTGTGCGTGTGTTGGGGAGGGGGATTGGAGTGTTGCAGGATGTTGCGGAGGGATGAGGGTGTTTGCGTGGTGTTGGGGAGGGGGAATGGCGGGTTGCGGGTGTTTGGGGAAATGGGAGGCGTGTTATAATGGTATTGGGGGAGGGTGGGGGTTGAGGGTGTTTTTAAGGAGGGGGTAGGGAGTTGCGGGGGTGTTTGGGGATGAGTGTGGTGTGTTGGGAGATGATTGTGGGGGTGTTGGGAGTTGTGTGTTGTTTGGGGAGGGCTTGGGTTTTTGTCGGGGTGGTTGGTTTTGGGGGGGTGGAGTGTTTGCAGGGTATTGGGGTGGGGGGTTGGGGCTTTTTGAAATGTGGGGGGGGGGTATTGAAGTTGCATTTATCACATGTTAGGGATCGCAACATTGGCGGGGACATATATTTTACGGCATCGCGTAAATACAGTTCGCCTTGTTCTGTAGTCTGTTTAATTTTTTGGGATATATAGTTTTGCAGTGATGTGTTCATAAAGTCATTAATGTTGTGATGAGGGAATAATTGAGAAGATTGATATTAAAAAGGCACCGCAATATTAACTCGCATTGGTTTTTTTATTTAGTTCGTGAGAAGCTGCTCGAAGCTTTTGTTAAAATTTTTGGATTGTGTGTTCATGCAGTTTGTAAGTAACTCCGACAGTTATGTGTTTTAGGTCTATTGTTGGTGTTATGGTGATATCGATGAAAATGGTCAATTCTGGTCCTGGTGTTGTGTCGATGATTTTGTATGAGAGTTGATTTTTTATGTAAAGACAAAACTCCCCTTCCTCTGCCAGTAAGAGGTCTGAATGTACGTGTAGCCATAAAGTGAGTGTGTTGACTTGGTGTCAGTCAGCCATGTTTCTGAAAAATGCTAAGACAGAGAAAGAAGCTGTGATGTGATCAAGGTAGAGTTAGATGATTTCGTCATATGATTTTGTGATACTGGACGACAGTTGTGAAATGGCAATTTGAAAATGAGTCATTACTTGATTGTTTTATTAGTGTGTTGAAGCTGTCGTCAGTGTGATAGCGGGAGTCGATAACCCGAATATTTGTGGGTGTGATGAAAGATGGATGGTCACATGTTTGGATGATAGTGGGTCTGTAAGTAACGGGTTGATGCCAAGGGAAGTAAGTTTGATGATGTTCAATTTATAGTTGTGAACAATTCACTTAGTGATGCGCGAAAGTCTTGGTCGTGAAGCTGGTGGTTAAATGGTAAGTTCGTATATTGCAGAGGCACGGCATACTAAAAAGGAAACCCAAAGGACAAAAAGCGAAAAGGGGTTAATGAGGGAAAGAGAGAATAAGAGCGAGAGCGGAGGGAGGAGGAGAGAGGGAGAAGATAGTGAGTGAGTGAGAGAGAGAGAGAGCGAGCGAGAGAGAGAGGAGGGGTACTTTGGAATGGGAGGATGAGTAGGTTGTGAAAAACTGGAAGAAAGTTAGAAGAGAGCAAATGAGAAACCTGGTAAAAAAGTGAGACAATCCCTTAGACAAGATGTGTTGACACGTCAGACAAGACGACAGCCCTAAAAACAAAAACAGAGTAAAAACAGACAATGGGCTAACAAATACAAATTACTAAGGATTATCTATACAAAACTTAGTCCAGCCAGTTGTACATAAAATTGGGTACTTAAATACTTATAACGAAAAAAACCACGAAGTTAATTAAGATATACACTAGGTTGAATACTGTGAAGTGGTAAGCGGAGCTATATGGTTGCTCAACAAAATCTCAAGATGGGAGTAGTTGAGTATGAGCGGATACAGTTTTCACCTTAAGTCATCATTGCAGTATAAATAAATTTAGAAGTAAATACTGAATGATAGCTTAAGGGTATACCGTCATTTTCCTTCCTCCGTGCAGTGACGTCATCGCGAGATTTGACGGTCGCACCAGTACAAACACACCGCGCACGCTGGCTTAAAACGAAGAGGCGTTTATACAACGCGATCCACAAAGACTGGCATAAGTGACACGGGCGTAAAAGCTGCGTCAAGGTTGTGATATCACTGCACGGAGTTAGAGAAATGGGGCTAAGCAAGTTAACCATACAATTCAAGGCAATATAAACAGAATATAACAGAAAAGGCCGAATAGTGTACTGACTTATTCAATATTAAGGGAACAACATAACAAAGTAGAACAGGCAAAATGCTTATGAATACATAATAAGGAATCGCCAATAGTATAAAAATAAAACAAAGAAAAACCTAATTAGTGGCCACGGATAACAGGCAAATCTTATGACCTCCATAATAAGAAGCGCAATAGTAAAAAAATAAAAAAACAAAAAAAAAAAAATAAACCGAATTATGGCCAATTGTACACTGGTATAAAGAGCACGAGCGCGCAAATAAAACGGTGGAAAAAGAAAGATCAGTACACGTATACAGCAAAATCATGCACAAAACATACATGTATACAGCAGAAGGCACAAAGTAAGTACCCCAGGCAAGTCAACGGGAAATTATAGTGATAATACACTGTAATGATATTTCGATAACTGATACTAGGCAAAGTAAATATGGTTATGAGTATGGGATAGGATGAAAAAAAAAATATGACATCTGCAGAAATAAATAACACAGGGGATGGTGGTTATTGCAGTGATACATGCATTATGGGTACTAAGGAAAAAAGCAAGGGCCATGTTATATACAGCCTAAGGTACAAGATACCAAGAGAAAGGTCAAGGGTCTCTTGCACCCCCCTTAACGCATAAAAAAAAAACCTTTTTAAATAAGCCCGACCGACCCTGATTTTGTCATTTTTTGCATGAATTTTTTTAATTTAAATTTTCCAAACTCCTAAACCAGCCCTGTTTTTAGCCCAAAATACATTGCATCATTTCACAATATTTTTTTTAGAAATTTGTAAAAATTTTTCATTCATTTTTATCTTGATTTTTCAGATTTTGGGGCTATTTTTAGGCCCAATTTTGACCTCCAGAAAAGAACAAATTAAAAATCACCGCCGACCCTACTCGACAGGTCCGCTCGCCCGTAAAACGTGTTTTTTTTTCGGCGCCTTAAGGCATAACCTGAAACCACTTTTTTTTTTCGCTTTAAACAAAATATTTTATCCTGCAGAATCTTGACTTTTGTGACTTGATGATATATGATTATTTGGTGTCATTTAGAAATGCCCTGTCACTTGCCATGTTGGAGTCCGCTCAAAGCAGATTTAACCCACCACTCTGAAAGCCAGGATTTGCGAGTCATCATCATTTCAGCAGGTGGTCCCGTCTTCTCGTCTGGGCACAACTAAAAGAAATTGGTCAGTATTGGTTACTTCACACGTCTTCCTGCTTCGCCCAAAGTATTGATATCACAGTCCTTTTTTGGGGTCAAATATTTGTTTCTGTCCTGTTCAATTCTAAATAAAACACGTGATTAAACTTGAACTCTGTTTATGAATGGACAAAGTTATAATTTTTAAAAAATTTCATATTCCTGCACAAATCCACATGGATTTGTAGGCCTGTAAACATAAATTGTTCCTCTTACCTTAGTATCCATATATGACATCCATAGTTTTCCTCACATGGATTTCTGTGCAACATTTACAAAGTGAATGAACACTCTACTCACTGTCCGTCAATACTTCCGTGATGGCCAACTGCAGCAGTCGTCTTGAATGCAAAAAGGGGCAGAGCTTTGTTATGTTTGTGTCAATCTTCGCAAGTCCACGTTGTCATGAGCGATAATCAGCAAATCAGAGTTCAGAAAAACACTATCTCTGTTTATGCTCATCATGTGCGTTTCAGGTCAAATGACCATTTAAGTATTTTGAGGGCAAATGTAGCATGACTTTTTGTTGGCCTGCAATGATTTGCAAGAGTCTAACCTAACAATAAAAATTCTGTCTTTTTGCGTTGTGTGTGTGTGTGTTTAAAGTTTGGGCGTTAAAGTTTGGTTTAAAACATTTCAAAATTGCTCTTTCATTAACCCCTCAACTCCCGACTGCCACCAAACTCTCAGTCAAAGTAACACATAGATACTGCATGTTATTGTAGGGTGGAGAGGATCACATACGAAGGTCAAAGGTCATTAGAGGTCAACAAACTTGTGCAGAGAGTGGAGGAAAGGTAAATTGTGAAAGTAGCGACACTAGTGTTTTCAAGACCTACTTGTCTATCATTGCTACGACATTTCATCCTTGCTAAGACCCTCCTCTTTGTTTTTTGGCATTGACCAAAGTTAAATCGTCATGTGAGTGGCATAAGGTCGTAAGTGTAATAGCTGCCATTTGGGTCAGAATTTCCACAACATACTATTATTTCAAGGTCTTTGGTCAGTAGCTCTTGAAATGGTTCCCGGCTGAAGATCCATTTCAAGAGCCCTGACTCAAGGAAAGTGAATAAAAGTCATCTTACCTACATAGGCAGCACACAGATGTTGACCTTGTGGCAGCTATTGCACTTAAGACCTTCTTGCATTCACATAACTATAAGTTTTATGTGAAACTTGATAATGCAAGCACAATTTACAGGTTACCCTGGTAAATGAAAAAGAAGACCTGCCTACAAGGGCGTCAGTGAAACTTGATAATGCAAGCACAATTTACAGGTTACCCTGGTAGAATGAAAAAGAAGATCTACCTACAAGGGCGTCATTGAAACTTGATAATGCAAGCACAATTTACAGGTTCCCCCCCTGAAGAATTAAAAAGAAGATCTACCTCCAAGGGCGTCAGTGAAACTTGATAATCGCATCAATTTACAAGGTTACCCTGGTAGAAGGAAAAGAAATCTACCTACAAAGGCATCAGTGAAACTTGATAATGCAAGCACAATTTACAGGTTTACCCGGTAGAATGAAAAAGAAGATCTACCTACAAGGGCGTCAGTGAAACTTGATAATGCAAGCACAATTAAGCAGGTTACCCTGGTAGAATGAAAAAGAGATCTACCTACAAGGGCGTCAGTGAAACTTGATAATCAAGCACAATTTAACAGTTCCCCTGATGAATGAAAAAGATGATCTACCTACAAGGGCGTCATTGAAACTTGTAGTGCAAGCCAATTTACGGTTACCCTGGTCGAAATGAAAAAGAAGATCTACCTACAAGGCATCAGTGAAACTTGATAAGCAAGCACATTTACAGGTTACCCTGGTAGAATGAAAAAGAAGATCGACCTACAAGGGCGTCAGTGAAACCTTGATAATGGCCAAGCCTTTACAGGTTAGCCTGGTAGAATGAAAAAGAGATCTACCTACAAGGGCGTCAGTGAAACTTGATAATGCAAGCACAATTTACAGGTTACCCTGATAGAATGAAAAAGAAAGCTACTACAAGGGCAGTCAGTGAACTTGATAATGCAGCAAGCAACAATTTCAATGCTGATTTTTGGTTTTTCTAGCCCAAGAAACTGGCGATCCTACACAGTTCAAGGTATTTGCATACATGTTCTGAGGTGATGATGCTTATTCAAGATCTGCCTGTTCCGGTTTAGCCCAAGTCCAGGGAATTCCCCAATCAAGCAAATTTGAGGAACATGTCAGGGAAAATAAATCTGAAATTGTGCTTTAATTTGTCTCAATTTTTGTCAAAAATGTGAACTAAAGTCGCCAAGTTATACTTGAAAGGAGGAGACCAGAAATGGATTAAAGCATAGCGTGAGCCAACACTCCCTACCTGCTACCTGATGGCAGTGACATCACTGCAAACCATTTATTGTGCGGCATCTGGCATGCTTATTAGCTGATTTTGAAAAGCATCTCTCAAACCCTTTCTTTTGTCTTCTATTGACATGCTAAAGATAATTGATCTAAAGGGAGCTGAGTGGATTAACACTTCAACTTTATTAGCATTTGGTGATGGGGAATATGTGCCATGATTTTACTTGTAATTAGCAAAGCAAAATCATTTTTTATATATTCTTGATTGCCAACTTGTTTTAAATAAATTTTAGTGGCAGTGTGATGAGAGTTGGGTTAATTTCTTATGTTGGATTATTTGTCTTTGCTGATATGTTCAGTGTGATTATGACATGCTCATGTTTTCAGCATGTTTCAGTCCAATTCAGTGTGATTGGGAATCCTTAAGCATCGCAGTATAATATAAATATGCAAAAGGTAAAAGGATGTCATTTGCTGTTAATCTCAAGGGAGCGCTTTTTCAGTGTGGATTTTCAGTGTTCTTTCTTTTTGAATTTTGGTTTTAGTGTATTTTCACGTAATTTTTTTAAAGGTGCAGAAAATGTTTCAGTGTTTTTTTCAGTGTTAGAGTTCCAGTGTGTCCTGGGTTTGGTCAATTGACATACTGTTTCCCTACATACAGGTACCTGTATTAATCTGTATCCCTATACCTTTTGAGTGTGTGTGTGGGGGGGGGGGGTGGTGGGGGGGGTGGGGGAATATTTAGGGGAAAGGAATATCCAATCCATCTACCATGTATGTATTTCAACATTGATAGTAAACACCTCTTAATAATAATTGATCTTAAAATATTTTTCTAAGGTTTAGCACAGCAGCAGGTTGCCAGCTTGTTGCCAGTTGTGATATTGCGATAGCATCAGTCAGATAAGGCCCAGGTTGCACACCGGGGTATGTAGAGCACTTGAAAGCAAAATACAATCTACCAACATACATGTGAGTCAAAAAGACTAGGACCGTGATTGATTATTTGTTATCACAAAAATAATCAAGCTTGATAAAAAAAGGTTTACATATTCGAAACAAGCATGTTCTTTTCCGCTCATTAGAACAACAAACACACCGAAATTCACCATCCTAACCTTGTTATGCCGTTCTGTGTCCGAAAGAACGCCCTTAGCCAGCTGTCCATGGGAATGTGAATGTTTGTTTTGTGAATATGTTGGGAGTCCATGGGAATTACTTGGTCATTGAAATGTGAAGTGCGATTTAACCCCCGCGAGTTTCAAAACAATTAGCTGGTCTGCATAATAAAATATGAATCAATAACAAATCTGACGGATTTTCAAAACTAACTTGGCATCTTGGTGAAAGGTGTTATGATCATGGCTCTCCATATCCATATCTCTGAACCTCATGTGAGAATGGGTCTGCAAGTAAGTTTTCAACATAAAAGTTGTACCTCTGGATATGGAGGGCCATGATACTTTCCACCCAAGATGCCAAGTTAGTTTGAAAATACCTTCATATTTGTTATTTTATTAATTAATGACTTTGTGCAGACCATGCTAGTCTGTATTTTAAAAACATCGCGGGTTTAAAATTCTCATTTACATTTCAATGAACCCAGTCATTCCCAGGTACTTCTCATATATTCAAAGAATATCCATGGACAGCTGGATAAATGGGTTCTTTCGCAGAACAGGCATAACTAGGTTAGGGCAGATGATTTCGTGGTTATTTTATTCCAAGATTCGGAAGACCATGCTTGTTTCGAATATGTAAAACCTTTTTTTATTAAGCTCAGTTAGTTTTTTGATACAAAATAATCCTCACGGTCATATGCTTTTTGACTCACACGTAAGCCATACTTCTTAGTCTCATCTGGCACAGCTGTAGAAGTTACCCATAGGGTATAATTGAGTCCATCCCACAATGCCCCAGTTTCTTGGGAATATCACCTCAATAAGGTCATGTGATCGCACAAAACTTCGTCATAAAAACCCTGACGTTTACACTAATTTTACCAAAAAACTAGAATTTTTTGATCGTCATCATCATGATTAAGATTTTGTTGTCCTTGTTGACAGGTGTTCAGTACATTAAAGGCACATTGCATTGCATTGTGGGATTGTTTCCAACACCCTCTGGAGCTAGCTATCTGCCCACTCTGTGTTTCTTCTCTAGTTTGTTGGTTTTCATGAAACTGGTAAACTGATCAATAAGCAGGGACAAAGTGCTTGTTTAGATTTGAAGTCCGAGGTATAGATAGGGGTCATTGAGGTCAATGTAACAATTAAAATTTTCTCACAATCAAAATGGTTGGGTATTGCTGGAATGATCAAGCCTTAAAGCGGCACTGGCACACTTTCCCAAAATATGAAATTCTTCAATTTGCTATCAAAATGAGAGTCAGGCCATTGGAAGAACTGAGATATATTTTAACCTAAATAACATACCCCAAAGCATATAGGGACACTGGCTCTAGATAAAGACATCGTAATTTCGAGGCCAACTTTTAAGTTTCCCTAAACTTTAATCAACAAATGTGTATATTACAGAATATTTTTGACTATACTCACTGCTATGAAAACCACACACAAAGGTTATAGACCGGTCAAACAGTGGGAATAGCGTGGGAAACATGCCCGGCTCTGTGCGTGTTCTTGTGTTCAACGCCATTTTCGTCGTTCTGAGAATTAAGCGTCGCTGGCGACGCGAGGAAATTATAAATCGTTCTGTTTAACCATAGGAAGATGATTTGGTTTTAATAATTTCGAGTGTGAGGGCTTGTGTATATTAAAAGCTTTACAACCTGCCAAAAATATCGATTTGAATAAAACTTGAGGGCGCACTATTTTTCAAATGTGCCAGGCTCTCTTTAAGGAATAGAAAAGTTCAGAGATAAGAGACCAAAGGCGGAGGTTAATTGAGGTCATTGTAAAAATATTAAAACTCCTGCTTCTACCAGGGAAATGGAATGAGTATGCACCAATCGTTTTTTTTCATTGTGAATCGAGGAGTGGGATACATGGAAAATTCGTAAGCTTGAGGTCAAAGTCATCTGGCGGATCAATTTAAGGTATTGTTGAAACGATTGTTTATTGTACAAAAATTGACAGTCACCATAGTTGCTCCAGACTTACTCTCTTGTGTGTGCTTCAATATGGTTCATGGATGAAAGGTGTTATATGGCCTCCATTTTTCTGAATTTAAACTTTAAAAATATTATTTTTCTCAATTTATGAGAAAAAGATTTTCACGGGAAAAGCATTTGTTTTACTATAAAAGCGAGAAAAGGGGATTCCCTAGAGTTGTTTTTGCAAGTGCACCTGTTAGATTGCCACCATAGGGATTAGTGGGGAATCCCCAGGATGCTAAAAAATTAGAAGAAAACTTGTTTATGTTTTGAGATCAAAACCATTGCAGACCGAGGGAATTCCCCACAAAAGTTCTATATATGAAGTGATGTAATTCGGGGGGTGATGAATTCCGATTGGTAAGCTAGTGTAAGGTTATGTTTATGCATGAGAGAGAATGATGTAATGATTATGTTAGAAAGGGGATCTAATCTGTGAGTAGTTAAATACTATCACTGGAACGACTCTCTGCCAGCATCCACGAGTATAAACAAGTAGCTGAAGATAGCTAGTTTACTCTGCCTTGAGGAGCAAACCTGTAAAGTGCCAGGACATATAATTCCATGTGAGCAGAGTTGCTTGTTAATATTCTATGTCGTCTTTGAAGCCGAAAGTGGGGAAATCAAAGTAGGATTCCAAATTGTGGACAGATAGAAATCGTGGTGATTACTTGGATGTAACTGGGATTTATTATCATCGACGGACTTAATTTAACCTTGTCTTCTTGAATTGCTGGACAAAAGTTATCTTCAGCACTGAGAAAGATCCAGTGGAATATAGCTGAGGGTTAAATTGTGCAGCTTGTTGCGCTGTCGTTTTGGAGTCGTCGCTCGTGAGGACATATCGTATTGAACTGCCAACGCTTTTCAACACAGGAACTAGCCAAACTCTAAGTACAATTATTAATCTTAAATATGGTGTGTAATTTTATGTAATTGTGTTTTTGACATACCAAATTCTTGACCAGGACATTAAAGATCATAAAAACTGTTTATTATAGAAAATTTAGATCACTTGGGCACAAGGCTCATTTAATTTGTGTTTGATAGGTACTTCTGAACTCAGCGTCTACGAGACGTCATAACAAAGGGTCAAGGGTCATCTAGGTGCACTTGAGGTCATTGTGTGTAAAAAGAAGGGGGGGGGGCCCCATTGTAAAGCATTATTTCCTCTTGTTCAAACATGCGCGTTCAATCCTTGAAAAGTGAATCGTATGGCAGACAATGCCCGACATGATGGAAAATAATAATGTTGAGCTTGACCCCTAGAAGACATTTAAGGACAATTCGGGAGTTTGCATGCAAACTCTGGTAGAATTGAAAAAAAATATTACTTCCAAAGCAGCCTCCTAGGCTGGAAAAAAGCAAATTTCCCAGGAGCCACAATCAAAAATTTCTACAATTTGCACAATTTCCCTTCAATCCTTATGTTTAAAATACCATAAGAATTGAAGGGAAAGTTAAGACAAAAATTCCCTTCAAATTGCAAGAATTACCAGTAACATGGGTTCCTGAGTTCCCTGCTTTTTCCACGAATGGTAGCTCAAAATAGCAGAAAATGATTCTTGTAATTACATAATTCACAGATAAACAGAATTAAATCAAGGCTATCTAGGAGTCATTTGGAAATCATTGCATGCAAAATGAAAAATGGATTGTGAAGCGCCTTCCCAGGAGAGTTGTATTTGGAGGGAAATTGTGCCTTTGGGATACAAAAAAAAATACCATTTTGGAAAATTTAAGGCTCTGGCTTCCATGGAAATAAACACTTTTTATAACCCTGAAAATTCATTGGTATTCACAAAGGTTGTTCAGAGTGATGCTTGAGGAATGGTCACATAAATAATACACGATATGACCACAAAAATAGTCAACACTTAACAATTTGGTTGGTAATAAGTGCAGGTGCAGGGGTAGACGAAACAGGCATCTGATTACCTTAAATTCAGATGGTGATGGTAACCAAATCGACAGGGTCTTTAGGCAGATGCAGAATACCTACCAAACATATACATGTAATCCCACATAATTAGCGTAAATTGACGGGGTAGGGATATTGACCGGTAAATGAGAGGGAGCTCCTCCGCTGATGTAAGCGGAGATCACCCCGCCGTTAACAGGCTTTATGGGCCTGGTGTCTTGTCAGTCGCCCGCGCCTAGGGGTACGTTGACTGACAGGATACTGGGCGGAGTGGTAAGCGTCTTCGGTACCCACGATCACAATACCACACAATATAGTACCCATCGACGTTACAGGGAGTTCCTCCGCTGCTGTAAGAGGGGGGTTCACCCGCCGTTACGCAGGGCTTTGCACCCGCCGTTGTAGTGTCAGTCGCCCGGGCCTCGGGTGCATGAATGGGCAGGGCTCATATGCGTGTTGTCACCGTTTTCGGTCCCCTACCGATTACGGAGGTCACCGCATTAGTGTCCACCGTCACTTTAGGGGTTGTGCCCTTCATGTGGGTCGGCTAACGGCGGCGCTGCCCTCGTGGCAGCGGGTCTACGCTGGCGGTTCGCATTGCAAGCACCCCTGCTGTTCAGCGAAACCCACCCGGCGGTGTCGGGCCCTTCTTCCTCTATTTCTATAGGGCGTTTACGGGCTTTGACTACGCTGGTCTCGATGCTGGTATTTCGCTTTCATCCTCACAGGGGTGATGTCGGCTACAGGCGCTTTGACCCGGGCGAATCTCCTCGGTGCTGGTCCATGGTCTGTAATCCCGGATTAGACCAAACAAAGGACCATTCACTGAGGGATTTGCCAGTCGATTTTCGAGACTACCCATTCATCGGCTTTGAATCCCCATTCACGGGAATCAATGTCTGCTTGGACGGGTGTTTTCTTCAGTGATATTGGGCCACGATTTGCCTGTTTAGTACGGGCGATTGTCCAGGCTCAATTACGCTGGCCTCCACTCATTATGCCATCCCTGTTCGAGGCGCTGGTGTTTGCGGAGGTTGCGGTGTGACTACTTCAGCGGCACACGGTGGTATGTTTGTATTTTTATTACCGGGGTACATGTCTGTTCATGTACTTCCCCTTTTAATTAATAATACGTTGCATACATAAAGACCAGTACGTCCACGGGGCTTCTGACAACTATCTGTATTCTGTACTAAGGTAGTTGTTCGGGCCACTGTGGTGCAGGTCTTCGCCCTTTATCGCCTCAATCCCTTCCGGGATTCGGGCGATGGGAGCATCGCAGACTCGTTCGGTGACAACCCCCGACCAGTCAGGCAACAGTCGATCCGTCGGGGGCTCTTTTGGACCACTCGACCCTGGCTCTGCCGGTCGATGATGACCAGAGGGCCGTCCAAGCAACGGTCGGTCCATCTGGCGTGGTCCAGCACGGTCCAGGTTTGGCCGTGGGTGCACCACCGGTAGGAGCTTTTGGCCCTGCCCTGCAGTGACTTGCGGACCCTGAGATAATGAAAAAGTTATCCCTCCTGGTGCATAACATGCCTGGGACAAGTCGGACCAAGCATAAGACCCCCTCTCTGGAGGAGGGCCTGCCGTCCAAGAGGCCTAGGAACTCACCTAGCATATATAGCTCGGAGGAAGGCGGTCCGGAGCTTTATGAATCCGAAGAGGACCCGGACTATACCCCAAGTGAGGAGGGGTCTGGCCCGGGGCCTGGGGAGGAGGTTCCCTCACCTTCCCCCGTGGATGGCAAATGTACCCCTTGACCTGTCCCCAACTGGTCAGGAGGGTCCGCGGATGTCTCACCCTCGACATCCGGTCCGAGTGCGTCGGGTCTGGGCCACAAGGTCGGGCCCCAGTATCCCAGACCCACTATCCGGCCCCGCTCGTCGGGCCCGGTGAGGGTAGTAATACAGGAGAGTCGAGGCCTGGCTTACCTCCTCTCCATAGATGGCAGTGCCCGGACGGGGAGACAATTTACCTCCCAGCATCTTTTGGGCCCTCCCAGATGGATGTTCCATCCTCACAGGGTGTTCAGTCTCGGTCGTCTCGCTCTCTGAACGAGTCACCATGGGCGACTGCAGCGCAGGAGTTTACCCTGCAGCCAATGAGAACAGCTTTTGCTTCCGAGCCTCAACTGCCAAACCCTCACGGGTGGCCGGTTCAGATCCAACCCCAGGCACCTTTGGCGCCAGGAGTAGGTGCGTCGCCAATAGGTGTCGTCTTGCCTTGGGAACAGCGTTTTCTGTGGGATTATAATACCCACTGTCGTCCGTGGGGTGACCCTTATAGGGCGCCTCCATCGACCTATAACCCTGTTGAGGACCAATTACGGGACCGCTTGCTGACCCCACAGGTTTCGGCGCCATTCTTTGCAGCCGTTATAACGGATGCTGGCCTGCCGTTGGAGTTCAATTCTCCACCTCAGATCCACTCGGATCTCGGGATTACAGCAAAGCCCCCTAAACCACCTAAGTCTATGCCATTTATCCCTCTGTCACGGGATATTAAGTCCCTGTGTGACTCTGTTCATACAGAAGGCCGGGTTGACCTCCTTCCATGGTTGGAGGCCGCATTTCCGGCGGGAGACAAGGACTCCTCGTACCTAAATACACCTCTTTTGCCAGAGCAAGCCTATCATCAAATGACTCTGGATAAGAACTCACGATGCATTCCTCAGCAACCTCCTCCCCAGGGAGTAGAAGGGGCAGGAAAGCGGCAACGGTGACCTCCTTTCAGGGTCCAGTCTGGAATACGGAGCGTGACGCCGAGTTGCGGGCGCTGGAGTTGCTAGCTCGAGACGGGATGCGTCTCATCAGACCCAACAGCTAGTGTTTCTCTCATCTGGCCCATTCTCTTTCGAACCTGAAAATAGTCGTCTCCAGGGCAGCCTCGGATCGGTCTCTCAATGTGATATCCGAGCTCAACCACCTTACTCGCTGAGCACTTTGCCAAGGTTTCAGTGAGATCGGTTAGGTCGGGGCGCCTACTGGTAGCTAAAGCCCTAATTTTTCGGACACAGGGAGTTTGAATAAGCTCCTTGGGGTGTAGACACCTTCGGTTGCCAGTGGCCAACGCTCCTGGTGGGTACACTCGTGAACAGGATCGCCGAAAGGTGGCCAAGGAGGCAGCCAAGTTTGCTGGGGCAAACTGGAGAAGGGACGGGAAGAGGAAGGGCAAGAAGTGCTAGCAACAGCCTCCATTTCTTTGTTTGTCAGGACACGCGCAGGGTCCAGCAGGGTCAGGGACCACCATGGAGTTCTGTGACCCCCCTTGCCCAACAGGCTCCTCATACCAGAGCCGGGGTGGGGTGGGGGAGGTAAGCCCAGTGATGCTAACCCCCAGCGATGGTCGCAACAGGGGTAAGCGCTCCAGAAGGGCAGAGGTGGCAGGGGTGGTCGATGGGCAGCAGGTGGCCACAAATGACTGCCGTCGTTCAGGGGCCCTCACCACGAGTGGGCGGCCGTCTCCGGGCGTTTGCGGCGAGTGGCGATCGGTGACCTCCGACCGTTGGGTCTTGGAGGTGGGTCGGGTTTCCTGGGTTACCTCTCGAGTTCACGACTGCCGCCGTCATTTCAGGGAGTTGGACAGACTCCCCTCCCATCGGATACAGCGCGTTAGAGAAAAGCGCTGCTGCAGGAGATAGACCAATGGTGCCAAGGGGGCAGTGATACGACTACCATTTCCATGCTCAACGGAGTTTCTACTAAACTTTTTCCTAACCCGCAAAGAAACTCGGGGGAGTGGAGGCCTATCCTCAATCTAAACCCTCTCAATCCAAACATGCGGCCCAGAGGTTCCGTATGGAGACCCTGGCTGGCAGTACGCAAGATTTTACAACAAGGTTGGTGGGGCGTTTTTTTACACTGGATTCGAGAGACGCGTACCTCCACGTTCCAGTCAATAAATCCTCAAAGACAATGGCTGCGTTTCGCGGGTGGGGTCAGTAGGCATACCAGTTCCAACGTTCTTCTTTTGGTCTCTCAACAGCTCCCAGGACTTTCACCAGAATAGTCAAGGTGGTAGCCGAAGTTTTTGAGAAGGAGGAGAGAAACTATTTCATCATCTAGAGATGGTTACTGGTCGCTCCGTCCCCCTAAATATGCAGGTCGTTTCTCGAGGAAGTGATCCATCTGGTCCTCCAGGCTTAGGGTTCATCGTTGTGGACTTGGGACCAAGCGGTCTCGGTACCTTTCCCAGTCCCCTCAGTTTCTGGGGGCCCGACTGGACTTTGCATCGGCATGGGCTGAGGACCGTCAGTAGAACGATTGGTAGATTTGTTTTGTCAAACTGTGCCCGTTTGATCATGCGCAGTCAGACGGTAACAGCGAGAGTGTGGATGCGTGTTTTTGGGCTTCTTGTGCCTTAATTGACTCCACATGAGTTTTCAGATTTACCTCTCTCGCCATTATCATCTTTGGCATCATCCCTTGACGCTGACGGTCCCAGTCCCCGGGATTCCCAAAGATTTTTTGTTGGTGGACTCTTCTGAAAATTGGGATTATTATTCAGTCCATAGGTCCCTCCGTCACTAGTGGCTTCGGATGCATCGAAGTCGGGGTGGGGGCTCACCTCCTCAACCTTAGAGTGGCGGGACGTGGTCGGTCACTCGTCCCGACGGTCATATCAATTAACCTCGAGTTATGGGCAGTGTTCTTGCGAAAGAACAGTCTGATTCGATTGCGGCAAATGACGGTGGTGACTAGTCAAAAACAAGAAGGGAGGGAACCAGAAGTCCCAGCTTTGCTGCGAGGACTCTGAACTCCTCAAGTGGTGCGCCCAAAAAGGACCCTCAGGCTAGTGGCCATCAATGTTCGGGGGGGTGTGAGAAACGGCTGGCAGATGCCCTTTCTCGAGAGGGACTCTGTCACACACTCCATTGAAGGTTGAGGGGATCATCGGGGAATGGGCAGCTCCTTCACCAATCGGTTGCCGGCAATATTCAAAAGGATCGAACGTCCGCATGTGGACCTGTTCGCCCCCGCAGTGAACCATCAACTGCCGGCGTATTACTCGTGGATTCAGATCCTCAGGCTTGGGGAAGGGACGCGATGGCAGCTAGATTGGTCGGGGCTCATAGCTTACGCTTTCCCGCCGATTGCCATGGTTCCGAGAGTCCTCAAGAAGGTGGCTCTTCCAGAATTGCCTGGTTCTGTTGGGGGGCCCCTCTGGGCCTCGTCAGCTGTGGTTTCCCCCGGCTGTCTGCTAGATCTGCTAGTAGGGGAACCGGTCCGCTCTCCCCATGCGCGGGGACCTGATAAGTGGTCCGCCAGCCGATACGATTGTCACAAGATGCGCACCATCCATGTCTGAGCCGACTGTATGTGTTTTTCCGCCAACGCGACAATCAGGCGGGGAAACAGGCTGTCGCGCTTGCTGCTCAGGCAAGGCGAAAGTCGACTAGAATTTCTTACAATCTAGACTCCGCCGTTACCGTGCATGGTGTGCCGATAGGAGAGGATCAGTCCAGATTATGACAAATGTAGGTCAGGTTGCGGACTTCCTTATGGAGTGTTTCAGGATGGGGCGAATGTTCAGACAGTCCGCGGTTATCGCACGGCTATCGGACAACTCCATGGAGGTTTCGGGGATGGTCTAACAGTCTCCTCGAGCCCCGCCTTGACCAGCCTGGTGGTGAAAGGTATGTTCCGCTTCGCCCCCAATACGATCCCTCGTACTGCAGTGGGACTTACCGTTGGGGTTCTTACAGTATTAGCGTCAGATGAGTTGAACCCTAAAGAACCTGTCTCCAGATTTATTAGGCAAGACGGCATGTCCTGGGTTGCATCTGGTCGTCTTGGGTCTGTAGGTTCATGCCCTGTCCATTGATGAGGCGCACTTCGAGAGAGTTGGAGTATCCTTACTCCCTCGAGCAGGTTTTCGGCCTAAGAACCAGACGTTTTTCTTTAACTCCAAAACCAGTCTTTTTGCCAAAAAGGCTGAACAAATTTGCAGGCCGCTCTGAGAACGCCTTGTTGTGTCCAGTTCGGGCTTAAAGCGGTTTATCTGGGTGTACGAAGGATATTCGTACAACTCAACAAACTGTTTATCTCACTCAGCCTCCATATGGCCGGCAGCCTAAAAGACACAGTGAGCCGCTGGTTTTCCTCAGTCATCCGAGACGCACACAAAAAAACACCATGATCGGTTTGATTGGCTCACTCGTCAGATCTCATAACGTTCGTGCTCAAGCTTTTCATGGGGCTTTTTACAAGGGTATTCCATAACAGATATTCTGGGAACACCATTGGTTGGGAGTTCGCTTCCACATTCCAGCAGGCTTGCCTGAAGGATGTTTTGGTGAGGAGAAGAGGAAGTGTTGCCGTCCATGCTCTACGGCGGGTCGTCTTGTTCGAACCAGGAGCTTTAGCAGTCTTGAGGGGTTGCGAGGGCTCTGCGCTAGTACTTAGTTACTTTCTGCGACCTTGTTCCGCCACCGGAACTGCCAATGTATTCTGTAAAAAGGTAAGGTTGTGGAAGGTAGCGGGAGCTATCGCCTAGCGCAGTGTATTCCCCTCCTAAAATGTGAGAGGCGATACACTAGCGTCCGATACCTAACCTTCACGGACCTTACGGCACACCGCGAGTGTTAGTTTGTACCAACCCACAAAAAAGGTCGCTAGAGGGTTGCTGTGGTGTTGGAGAAAATTTTTGTTTATGGGTAAGGGCGAATCAACTTTGCATTGGCGGTTGTGAAGTGTTTCCAGAACAGTAGTGCGTGCCTCTTCCCGACTATTTCGGGAATATTGGCGAATTTTTTAACAGTGGGTATAAAGGGATTCTGGTCGTGCCAAAAGAAAAATTTGTGCTACAAAGTAAGGTTCGTGGAAGTAAAGGGTATCGTACGCTAGTGATATCGCCCTTCACCATTTGAGAGGGGAGTATAGCTTACGCCTTCACTGGCCGGTGGGAGGTGGTAGCGGCTCAATAGTTATGGGTGGCGTCATACCTTTTTATGATGCCTACCCTTTTTGATTTCAACTTCCTTATTGTCTTCTCCGGTGCTGGACTTGACGTTCATCCATTCAAACGGTTTTCTTCGGGACGGCTTACATCTTTATTGGGCATTGGCAGCCTCTTAGATAGTCGCACGGTTGTCTTCCGAGCTCAGACCCCACCTGGGTCCGAGTTTGGATGCGGTGTTTTTAATAAAATACAACGCCAACCGATGCTTTCGAGCCAGCCCTAGGGGTTGTGCCACCGGTGTGGGATTAATGTCTCTCCCCTCCTCCCGGGGCGTGCGTATGGGTTTTATCCTGCTACTCCGTCTGATTCCTTTGGATTCGGTCCTTTTAGTAGGACTACAAATTGGAATCACTATTGCTATGGTTTTGAATTCATGTCGATGGCGCTTTGGGGTTCAATTCCTCTTAGCAATAGATGCCAGTGCCTTTCATCGGCGTGTTACGACGATAAGTAGTCAGTATTTTTCCGGTACGGGAGCTGTATCTTATTGCCGTTCCTTCATGTTTTTTACGCTTGTGTTCATCACTTCGGGTCGCTGTTGATTCGAAGTTCGGATATTCGTTCGCCTATTTGGTGATGAATACCGTTGATGACACGATTGGCGATTAATTTTCGTCAGTAGCCTAAATTGTGTGTCGGATTCTGCCGTAATTTATGCCGTATTAATCGCTTCTGATCGCTGTTCGATCGAGGTTCGGGTATCCGCTCGCCATCTTGGCAATGAATACCCTAGATGAAATGTTAGACGATTAATTTCGTCTTTTTGCTTAAATTCTGTGTCGGAAGACTCGGCCAAGTCTACCCGCCCTGTAATATTTCTATATCGGAAGTGTGTCAGGATGTGGTCGGCTTTTAATCTCTACTGAGTGTGTGTGGCACGCGCTGCCGAGCCTCTCGTTCGGTCGGCTTTGTGCCTATAGCAGGGATTCTCAGCTCAGTTTATAGGCACTTCACCAGCCACCCACGGCTGGTTTTGAATGACAGGTGCAACCTCTCTATCTCTCTGCATGGAAATGGATTGTTTGGATTGATAATGAGTCTTTGCATGTATACTCAAATGCCATGGACGTATTATTTTTATCACTTGTGCTTTCAATTGATATATATTGTTGAAAGTGGGTATCACTCCAGTCAATCGATGTTTGGATTGGATTGTTCTCATCATAGAGATATTATATACTATACTATTATATTATATTATTTTACCTCTGTTTCTGATTGGTCTTTACTGCCAGAGTTTCTGTACATGGTGGGATAGACTATTATTTGATCATATACCTTTCAAATATTTATATATAGTAATAGTTCCACTTGTGGTCTGGTGTTGTACTGCAGACTGGATTTATTACAATCCCTCAGCCTTGTTATAAGGTAGGGGAATCTTTGGGGTTCCTTGCTGGTTTCATTCATAGTAGCCTTATCCTGTGATTTCCAGCTGTTAGGATTGACGAGTTTTGTTTGCCTCAGGCCAAACTGGATTCTCTTTATCCTTGGCAGCATTCCTATTTGCACTTTGCGATATGTGTTTGGCTCCTGAGGGTCCCCGGGATTTTTATCCCACTAAGGGTTTTTCCCTCTTGTCATGCCTATTTGATTTCCCCATTCGCGCGTTGCGTCCCCCTTGTTATCATTTCGTATATATTATAGGGATGCTATTGGGTGCTAGGCTTCTATGCAGACACCCTTTTTACTACTCGGCGATATATTCCTTAAACCTTATAGTTTTCGGAAATCTGTTAGACCTCTTACTCTCCTGGCTGCCTCACTCCAGTTGTTTAGGTGGGCCTTGGAGTAAAGTTGGAGCTGGCACTGTTGATCGTGGTACTCTCTCCATCATTTTTTGCTGAGGACTTCTTTGTCAACACCCTTTCAAACGTTTACTGTTTTGTTTGTTTGAGTGGTCAGTCTCCTGGCAACATCTGATAGTCTTTTCTGATGCCATTTTCGTCTGGATGAATAGGCATGGTATGACTATGGGATGTTGCCCCAGAATTGGGTCAATCAATCTTCTGTTGACCTTTGTCCTTCTGGTTGGGAATACTTTTACCCTTGGGTTGCTGCAACTATCTAAGCTTTACCCTCCATTGTAGGCCTTCATCTAGAGATGTTTTGAATCGAGTGGGTTTTTTATGCGCCGTCGCTAGATTCCCTCTTTTTTTGTCCGCTCCTCGCACTCGCTTGCCCTTGGAGCTCAGGAGTGGTATATGGTGGGCTGGCTGCATAGGTAACAGTTGATGACACAAGTCTTCCTGTCCTTATGCTGTGTGCGGGTTTTCTTGCAAGTTTTCTGTAGCCGTCGGTGCCTGAGGATTTGGTTCTTTCCGGCCTCCTCAGTCTCCGCCCCCTTGTCGATGCCCCTTCCTCTTGGCGGCCCGTCACGGGCCCAGAGGGTGGCGAATGGGCAATGGCTCGGCTGCTCTGAAGCTTGTATACCCTCATACTTGGGATTAAACCTCTCAGTTATGCGCCGGGTGTTTTGTGCACGATGGTGCTGGTTTCCGTTGACATCTCCTTTAGTACGTCGCTAATCTGGCCGGCTTTTTGGCGGGAGCCCGCCTTTTTCAGGGGGCTCAGCAATTATTCTCTTAGTAACGGTGCGCTTAGGTTTCATGCTTTCTGTATTGGCATGTGTCCTTGCGCTGCTCTTACTTCTGATGATGAATTGCTTGCAATTCAATATTTATACTCATTTCAATTCACACAATCCAGGTGTGACATGTTGCATCCTGCACCACCTCCTAGTACCCACCCTGTGCTAATCTGGCGATGTTAATGCAATTTGTTATTACATCAACATCGGAATTGAAGGAAAGCAGATTCCTGTATGAGTCATGTAGAACAGTGGTGTTCCTACTGACACTCGTAAGGAATGCTTGCTTACCTTTCTCCTATGTGATTCCCGGCCTCCCGCCCCGCAAGGATGTTTAATCTTGTCGAGGGTAGAGGAAACAATGCAATTGTTACATCAAATTCGGAGAAGGTAAGCACATTGCCTTAAGAGTCCTTAGAACACCACTGTTCTTACATCACTCTGCATTGGTCATTGCATAACACACAGAGCGTATGAGCCTTTCCTTTATATTGTATAAACGAAAATAATGCAAAAATATCAATGGCGCCACACTTTTGACAACTAATTTGGATTATCTACTAACTAGCAATCATGTGCAATTGATGAATTTCATTGGCTCCAAGGCAAGGGCCCAAAATTGATTTTTCATAAAAATCTAGTTTTTATGTCTTTCTATGGAATGGGTGTATAGGAGGGTGCTATAACAAAACATGACCTTTGTGGGCCTATATGGCAAGATGCACGCAAATGGATTTTCTGATTTTTTTCATCAGAGGACAGCTCTTGCATGTCGCTACTTATATCAGTTGTCACAATGTCGTCCATTGCTTAAAATTGCTCTAAAAATAAGAGACATTTGCATGGGGTCCAACAGCTGTGAAGAGAGCTTTAAATAGCTGCTGTGCATTACACAAACAAAAGATGGATTATTCAGGAAAATTGCAGCACCTTTCATCAAGTGAACGCTATCAGACAGGCCCATAGCCAGGATTTTCTTTTAATTTGCCAGATTTTTGGCCAAAAACCAATAGATGGGGGGATGGGGGGGGGGGGAAATTGGCAAAAAGGACATTGTTACGCAAAATTTCCATTTTTTGTCAAGAAAATGTGCATTTTTCTTGTTGCTTGTTTTTCATGTTGAATTGTATACGTATGGATGGTTGGATTGGATGTTGCTATGTCCCTTATGGACCAAAAGGGTCAACCTGATTAGTGTTCAGAATATAGCTACGCCGGTCCGCAGCTGTCGGCCACAATTGGCACTTGCTCCCACTGACCGACACAAGTCATTTGGGAGGTTGCCGACCGGCACTTAATGAACAGTGAAATGAAAAATTACCACATAAATTGGCAAATAAACTTGTAGATTGTCCATAGGTGTAGTAAATTTTAAGATTTACAACTGGCACTCAGAGTAGCCTACCCATAACCCTGGTAGTGGTTGAAGGTGGCCTACGTTATATTCTATTAATAAAGAGAGCGCCAAAGCCGAGAACTGCAAAATTCTAGTTGTTTTTGTTTTTACTTCATTTACTTCAACAGTATAGTTAATTATCACTAGCAAATTCCACTGTTGAGTTTTTTGAAAATTAGGGCAATATAACTTCTGTCTGGCAAGTAACACATATATAGATACTCAAAGTTATTTTCTTATGATCACCTTTTCAGAGTGAATGTTGGATTGTTTTGCTCCACACCTGGTGTAGCTCTTGGTAGGGCTGTGCCCAGAAAGTTGGCAATGGAAATGCTTTTTACTGGATACCCTATACCAGCACAAGGTAAGAAGAGAACACAGTAGCACATGAAACATGTACATCCCACCTTGTTTGGAATTGCAGGTTGCATGCATTTTCAAATCCACATCTTGTCCCTCTGATGTACCCGATCCTCAAAAGAAATTGAGATTTTATATCATCTAAACGTTGACCCAAGTTTATATGTGTGTGTAATCTTATAGGCAAATTTAATCTACTCTAAAAGAAATTTGCGCAATTTTTTATTTTTCTGTACAAAAACAGACCTACCGAGAACTAAGTAATTCAAAATTTCAAACAAGTATAAATATCATAAATGTAAATAAACCGTTCTGATAATATGCTCGAGAAAAAAGATGGACACCTTTCGGATGTAACACCTACAGATGATATCTATCGCTCCTCTACCAACCCCGGCTTGTTAGCTTAATTGGTATAAGTGCCATGCTAGTAATACAAAGGTTGCTGGTTCGAGTCTGGCCAAGCATACTTTTTTTTTCAATACTTGTGTGCACTGGCCATCTCCAGGGAAAGATTAATAATAAATGCTCTTGGTTTTAGCTTAGTGCAAGAACATTTTATGTGGCGTGCACATATAACATTCTTGCCTTCACACGGAAAGTGGGAAATGCACATACAATACTGAAATAAACAATTTTTTCCTTACATTTTAACTAAAGCCATGTATCTCATATTGTTTTGATTTTTCCATTATACAGGGTGAGTCAGAAAAAAAGTACAACCAAATGAGGGATGTTTTTATGAAGAAAGAAACATTAATGGAATTACCAAATATTAATCATGTGTTTAAAGGTTACATTTTACACTGAAATTTTCAAAATAATTACATTTTAAAACGATTGAGCCATTCACAGGCTAGGGTTTTATTTGGTGAAGGTATCCATTTTCTGACCCGAACAAATTGCACCCTGATTGTACACACGAGGACTATTATACTCATTACTCCGCAGCTGATTGTTTCAAAATAAATTAAATCTGTTTATTCATTGCGCCGATTACAAATGTTACGAAGGACAGTTGAACGATAATGTATGAAACTTATGATTTTTTGAAATTAACAGGATATATTTAAAATGAAAATTATAATGCTTTTATCGGTTATACAGACCTATATTGAAAATTTTACTACGTGGAGAACTACGTTGAAAATGCTGCAAAGTATTACTTGTCTAAATATTGATTTCATTAATATATTTTGATATATGGTTTTAATTTGACAGTCGTACCCACGATGTAATCAGGCATTTTCAATTTGGGAGGGGACCGAGGCGATGGCAACCATTTAATTTTTGGGGCTCAATAAAACACTTTGCAAAAGTGAACACGCGTTAATCTGTCAATGCACTATCAATTTATACTTTTCTGATCGCTATTGGTGGCCAGGAGGGGCTAAGTTTGAGTGCGGATCCACACCCTTACACCCCGCCGGCCTTCTCCACAGACTGGTTACGCACTGGTGTTTCCCTGATTTTTTCCAAATGTTTAATTAATGGAGGGTATGCTGCAAATACCAAAACTGAACCTAAATCCAAGATACGTTTGGGTAACTCTAGGCGGACTTGTTCGTCTTTCACATTGGGTACTTTCACTTCTGCAGCTATAACTTTTGAATGCGTTAATCAATTTTTAATGCCGTAATTTGATATGAGAGCCAACAAAACACGGAAATGTTAAACTACAAAAACAGAAAATATGATAGCACAGAGGGCTTTCCATGAAAAATCGCTCAATTTGGTTGTACGTTTTTTTGACTAACCCTGTATATCTGTTTCCATTTTCTTTGCTATGCGGATACATTTACTGCTCTACAAACAAAGTGCAAAAGTTGCACCTTTCAATAAAATGCTATATAGGATTTCAACTGTCCAAGGTAATGTGATTATTTTCATTCATATCATGTTGTATTCAGTTGCCTTCAGCCTGGTTAGTTAGCCAAAGTGGTTGCCACATGAAAAGTTATCAGAGGAAGGGTAAAGAATCGTCAAAGAAGAAAGCATGTTATTGATTCTTAATTTATTTTGTGTTTGATTAAAACTCACCTTGTAAAATACTAAGAATATTTTGGTAATGTGCTATATGTTACTTTTTACCTGCATTCATGAGATGTTAGACTTGGAATAATGAAAAAGTACGATCCGAATTACAATCCAATTACTGAGACTTGATGCTTGATGTACTGGTCCATTTTATTGTACTTTCCTTGAAAAGTAGATACCAAGAACAGATTTAATGTGTCTTGTGGTTTACCAGGTGAAAGGGACTCAAATGTGACTCATTGATATCTGATATCGTTTACTCAACATTGCTGCGATACTAACTTGCATGGATTTTCATGTAATAGATATGAACCTCTTACTCTGGGGGTTTGATATTTGCAGACAATGGCTGTAGCCCGAAGAATGTTGAATCTAGTAGGTCTGTGATTGCTAACCTCAAAACTCTGGTGGTTTGATATTTGCAGACAATGGCTGTAGCCAGAAGATAGTTGAATCTAGCAGGTCTGTGATTGCTAACCTCAAAACTCTGGTGGTTTGATATTTGCAGACAATGGCTGTAGCCAGAAGAATAGTTGAATCTAGTAGGTCTATGATTGCTAACCTCAAAACTCTGGTGGTTTGATCGGGTTGATATTTGCAGACAATGGCTGTAGCCAGAAGAATAGTTGAATCTAGTAGGTCTGTGATTGCTAACCTCAAAAACTCTGTGGTTTGATATTTGCAGACAATGGCTGAGCCAGAGAATAGTTGAATCTAGTAGGTCTGTGATTGCTAACCTCAAAACTCTGGTGGTTGATATTTGCAGACAATGGCTGTAGCCAGAAGAATAGTTGAATCTAGTAGGTCTGTAATTGCTAACCTCAAAACTCTGGTGTTTGATATTTGCAGACAATGGCTGTAGCCAGAAGATAGTTGAATCTAGTAGGTCTGTGATTGCTAACCTCAAAACTCTGGTGTTTGATATTTGCAGACAATGGCTGTAGCCAGAAGAATAGTTGAATCTAGTAGGTCTATGATTGCTAACCTCAAAACTCTGGTGGTTGTTATTTGCAGACAATGGCTGTAGCCAGAAGAATAGTTGAATCTAGTAGGTCTGTAATTGCTAACCTCAAAACTCTGGTGGTTTGAATTTGCAGACAATGGCTGTAGCCAGAAGATAGTTGAATCTAGTAGGTCTATGATTGCTAACCTCAAAACTCTGGTGTTTGATATTTGCAGACAATGGCGTAGCCAGAAGAATAGTTGAATCTAGTAGGTCTGTGATTGCTAACCTCAAAACTCTGGTGGTTTGATATTGCAGACAATGGCTGTAGCCAGAAGAATAGTTGAATCTAGCAGGTCTGTGATTGCTAACCTCAAAACTCTGGTGGTTTGATATTTGCAGACAATGGCTGTAGCCAGAAGAATAGTCGAATCTAGTAGGTCTGTGATTGCTAACCTCAAAAACTCTGTGGTTTGATATTGCAGACATGGCTGTAGCCAGAAGAATAGTTGAATCTAGTAGGTCTGTGATTGCTAACCT
>JAMKCH010010713.1:0-28016 GCA_023653785.1 Ophioderma brevispina
TTTTTGTCGTATCACCTGTATATTGTTAGTACAAAAAAAAAAACCCTGGAATAGACCTATTCATCAAACTTTGAAGATTTACAATCCTTATAATAATACTGCTCTTCAGAAAAATGGTATACATTGTTTTCGACTTGGATCCCCGCCGTTTTGAGCTATAATGAGATAGGGTAAAATTGCAGTCGATTTTTGCCTTTGGAGTCCTTCGATTAGCGCAAACCGCGGAACAACAACTGTCTGGCATTGTTTCTTATGCAGGGCAGTTAACTATACATAAGATCGAACTTCGCCATGTTGTTTCTATCAGGGAGGCTGCCATGTTTGACCCAGGAGGTCGCCAGGTTGAATGTGTACCCTATTCAGGTAATACTCTTCCCATCGTGTCTCTCGATTGCTCGGGGTTTTTTGTATTCAAATTGCGATAGATGATTAGATTTCATTGAGATTGCAAATAAACGTGTTGTAAAACATAGCTAAACATGCTGTAAACGAGTATCGTATTGAATTCCCGTGGTTTGACAAAGAGTAAGTACTTTAATGGTGGTACCATGTCAGGGTACGAGGTCATATCATGGTCTTGGCTAATTACCCATGGTCCTTCGAGTTTTTGACCTTTGGGTGCTATTTCTATGGTAAAATTATAAGTTCTTGGTGATAAAGAACAATAAAGGTCTACTGCAAAACATTCCAGATTGATTTATACTAGTATTTTAAGGAGGCTAGGACACGATAGATCTGTCCGAAATTTTTCATTGAAACTCGGTATGAACAACTTCCATCGATGGTAACCACCAATCCAAAATAAAAAATGGGGTCACCGACCTCGTTTTTCCATATAATATTGATTCAAACTACCCTATTTTTTTCCAGTTTTGATAAAATTAGGTACAACAACCTATGGAAATTTTTGATTTTTTAGGCAGACATTGTTAATTATAAAAAAATTCTGCTCGAAATTTTTTGATGGAATTTTAATAAAAGTCGCGCACTACTAGAAGCTTTCGAAAGAAAGAAAAACATGGGTCACCGACCTACTACCTTTCTCAATAATATAACAAATAGCACGTTTTTTTAGTGTTCAAAATTGTGAGAAAACTGTCTATTTGCTGACTTTCAGAGCGTCACATCACACACGCAACCATAGGTTACGCGATAGCACGCTTCTAATCCTCTCGCGCGTATCCCCGATCGCGCATTTCATAAGTAAGACCAATATCCTATTTATTCCTAATAGTTTGTGTGGTCCTTTATTAGTGATTACTTCTTCTATGAAAAACCTGGGAAAAATTGGGAAGCATTGAACCAAATACACTTAAAACAAAAAGTGTGCTGCTCACACCGTTTAAATACCGAGTTGTGAACTTTCGGAGTATTATACTGGCAATTCTGCAAACACAATAATGATAAAATCGCTGTCATTACTGCAAATTACCCGACGCGTATTTTTTAGAGAGCAAGAAATGCAACTCCTCTCATTCCAAACTAGTTATATTAGAAAGAACACTTGTAAAAATGCTTGAAGTCAAATAATGTTCGTAGATTAAATTTTATGTCTTTTCATGTTTCTTCCCCTATTATTAGTCCTCTGAAACTTCCTTAAGTAAGTCTTTGGAATTTGTAGTGACGAGTAAGGAGCTGTAAGGGGAGACAGATAGAGGTTTAAGCGCTGAGGGGAAGGGGTAACTTTTTCAGGTATGGATGTGCTGCCCAATTCCGGAACTTGGGGACATAGGACCTGATTTCAACATCAATCATTCATAGGCCCATTTGGAACTCAGGAAAGTTTCGAAAAATTGCAGGCGCAGAAAACGAAAATTGGCTAAAAATTTACTTCTTAGGTAAAACATTTTACAAAGGGGGACCTCTAAAACGGAATTATGCTCGCCTCTTCTATACCATAACCTACAGACCCTTTCGCCATCACATTCATATCGACTTCCCGCCGTGGTTTTAATAGCGATTATTTTACATGTAGGTTCACTTTCAAATTTAAAGTGCATTTTATGATCCTAACACCTTCATTTTTGTTTAATACATCACCATCCTCGAGAAGGAGTGTTAGTTCCAAATTTTAAAGTCGATCCGGACGGTGCCCCAAGGCCACTGTGTTTGTTCATTAATGCCGTAAACGTAAAGAAATCAAAAAATTCTTCCAGGTCAATTTCGCACGTAAAATTCGGCACACATACTTAGACCCTGAGAAGATATAAAGAATCTCGGCTCTTAAAAGGTAATTTAGAAATTCTATCTTTGGGCATTTTGAGAGGGGTGGTTTGTGACACACGAGTCGCCTACTATAATTAGAATAAACAGTGCATAGAAACAATAAAAAATATTGGATTCTATTCCTACAATTAAAGTTCTTTTTTTTTTAAATAAACCAGTAACAACATTGGCAAACCTATACGTTCGCACGCCGCGTGGGGAAATATAAAACCCCATTCACCAATACCTTATTCATCCAGAGTCCTTTTGGGTGATTTCCCCCGTTTTTTTCCTGAGAGGGTGTTGTGTTGGAGTCTCTTTGGCATTTTTTTAGGTTACCTTCCACGTTCAGAGGCATATCGCGCTCTTATTCCTTTCCATAGTTTTTAAGTTGGAATATACAGCTGCAGCGCAGCTGCGATTTTTACGCGCGAGTCCCACCTCAGAACGCCACGCAAGCATTTTTGTTGGAAAAACCAACTGATTGAACAGTGCACGATCTAGTGCTCGGAGCTAACGTGTCCTAGCCTCCTTAAAAGGGCCATGGACACGGCTGATAGACATTTCTTATTTTCTGCCATTTCGTACCTCGACAGTATCCTGAACATATCGCAACACAGATTTGTAAAAATTGCAACATCGGAAAGTGTTACAATTTCCAGGATAAAATATAACCCTAACTGACAAGACCTTCTCCTGTTTTCGCGAAAGCGTAGCATCAAGATGCGGGAGTTGGATTTGACCCCCGTAATGACGTCCGAGTAACAAGTTTTTAAACAAAGCTCACACGTGGGCTTAAACCGCAACCGCAACCGTCCGATATCTCTCCTTGTCGGTTTTTTCTTCTTTGTCTGGGGACTTGAATACAGCTATTCTGTTCTGTTCAAGTTGGTACGTTCAACCGCTGGTTCAGCCGTCTACAATACAGTGCATGGGGTTATACTCTTAACTTTTAATGAATCAAATCAAGAAAAATTAATGCCATAATATACAACACGTACACGCATATCACGAGAAGTCACCTGTGTACGTATGCAGAAAACTGGGTGTGGGCCACGCGCACGATCCGTTCCATCGATGACGATCATGACTCGTATCGCGTATTTGTTACTGGGACGTCACTTCTGGGTCACGCTTGCCACGCGGGATAATCACTTTCATTTTGGATTTCCTTGGAAAGCTTGGACCCAAAACACATGGATATATGCCCAATTTTTATCAATTACGGTTTCTCAACTACTGCTTCATGCAGATTTTACATTGATCCCAATACATCCTATGAATGAAACAATTTTTTGTGTATTATACGTAGGTTTAAAGCATGTCCCATGGACCTTTAGGTATTTGCGTCGTCAGGAGAACTTAATCTCAGGTACTTTTCGCATGCGTATTTTAAAATTCACCCTTGCGCCTTGCCTTGAATCTGCGTATGGCGCACGCGCAGATTTCGCGGAGAACTCGTTTTTTTTTCACGCGTAACAAATGCATGTGTTGGTGAAAGCGCAAAATACAGAGTTGACCATGCCCTTTCTCTTCGCCATAATAAAAATGTTTTGTTGAGGCCGAAAAAAGAACATCTTCTTTAAAAGAAAAATCGCTCTAATGTGATAAATTAAAAGAACTGAACAGTCTCTAACTTCAACAAACGAGAGACGACGTGTCAACAGGCACCCGTTGAAGTCCCACGCATCGTAAAAAATAATCAGAGATAGGCCTATAATTTAATTAGAGATTGGGAAGGATGTGAAAAAATATATGTCAAAAACCTCATAGAAAAAATTGGGTGCTTTATTAACATACCTTCAAAGGTTCTAGAGTTTAAGATTCTACAAAGAACCAGTTTCTTGCCCACAGAACCTTTTCTGGTTCTACAAATTGGTTCTTTATTTAGGGAAGGGGTTGTATAGGGTGTATAGGGTGGGTGTGCAGCAGGGAAAGCCCCAGGCCATGCAATTCGTGCCTTTTCGGGACTGTTTCCGACAGTTTAGTAAACACCCTCAGCCGCCCTTAAACCGACTTTGTTCAGAAACTCTACCCAAATTTTTGTATATCGTTAATCTGAAATTAGAACCCGTTGACCTTTGTTGTAATTTTAACTCAAAAAGGACTGAAGTATGTCAAATTTACTTTGCTATATAGAGCCTTACCACCAATTCCTTCGTTCACCAAGCAAGCCTTCAAACCGCCCTGTGCGGAGATCCTCCATTTTTTTCGGGAGATTTATTGACATAATAACCAAATAGAACTATAATAAATAAATTAAAAAAATAAAGTGATGTATAAAGCCTAATTTAGATTAAGCAATTCCCTATCCATTGAACCAAGCTCATACAATTTATAGGCCCTACTACAAACAAACCTGAAAATGCCCCCCCCCCGCATGCATTTCAAGCTATCGACTTTTACATAATGGTAAAGCCCTTATAGGCCTACGTTTTCCTTGACATGATATTTTGGGGTCAATGCTACAAATTTGATTTTAAAGAAGACCTTATAGTCTGTTAACAGAACCCAGAAAAGTAAAACTGGTTTCTATTTTGTTATTGCCCACTAGAGAAGCGTCGGCCGTTAAGCGAAACTAGCCGTTAGATCGCGCCTTATCAACGCGATGGTTACGCACACAAATGGTGCATATGCGTTTCGGATTTAACAACACCCGGTGCCAAAATAGACGTTTTTTTGCAAATTTTGCCATTTATATCTGGAAAAGAATCCCGGCAACCCCCCTATTTTTATTACTTTTCGGAAAGGATCTCATCAAAAAACCTAACCTAAGTGACATAAAAAATTCTATCGAATCGCTTTTTTTACATAAGGGCATCATGTGTGCAATTTTAGTTTTCCCCTCTCATACCTACTGTAGTAACTTTGGCCGAAACATGCCCTTTTCAAACCATTCCCATAGCTCAAATTGAGCAACCGTACCCCCCCTAAATTTTTTTTCCATATTTGTTATTTTACACCTTAAAGTAACATATATGTTTAATTTAAGCGATTTCATCGATTAGGTTTCTGACGACGCAAACAACCTTACTTGAAATCTATACTATAAAGATCCCCCGAAACCTTCGCCATGTTGTTTTTTCCCGGAGGATGCCATGTTGACCCATGAGGATCGCCAGGTTGAGTTTAACCGTATTCAGGTAATACACTTCCCATCGTGTCTCTCGATTGCTCGGGGTTTATTTATGTATTCAAAAGCTGATAGATGATTTAGATGCCATGAGTTGCAATAAAACGTGTTGTAAAATAGCTTCACATGCTGTAAACAGTAGTAATGCGTATTGAAATTCGGGTTTACAAAGCGTACATACGAAATTGAGGGGATGGTACCGTTTTCTAGGTTACGAGTTGTCGTCCATGCTCGTGGCTTAATTACCATGGTACTTCGAGTGGGACCTTTGTTATTTATGTGTAAAATGTATTATTTCTGTTGATAAAAAGAGAACAACATGGAGGACCTACGACAAAATATGAAGATCGATTATAATATGTATTTTAATTCATGAAATGTTCATAATGCTATAAAGTATATGTTGGAGCAAATAACGGTGACCTTTCGTTGTAGACGTCTTATTCGTGTTCTGGTATTGACTCGCTAAGTAATTCCCCGCTGGTGCCCTATAACACTTTGCACGTATATATTTAACCATCGAGTTCTAACTATCGGCAAAGCGCTATGATCGTCAGGTACAAGATAAGCCGCCCCCCCCGAACCGCCGCCCCCCCCGCCACCACGAACATGGTGGTACTGATGTATATCACTAATTATACAGCAAATTTGGCGTAACAATTCACGATTTAACTGGTACGAAATTCCAATTTCATTGTGTAATATGTGACATAAAAGTCCTTGATAAATTACAAACATCGCTGAAGTTCAGTGAAGCCAAAAACAAAGTAATACATTTTCTAATCCTATCTGTCATTACCGGCTCATGTATCGTGTACAGGACCCCGGGTACAGACCAGGTAAACCATGCAATGTTGTAAAACAGGTAGGGATGGTATTTGACATAGGTCGGCCTCTGATTGTGTACACATGGGCTGTATCTGTAGAGTTTAATACTATGGGCCATAACGATTCGCAGAATGGATTCGCAGGCAACAAAAGAAGTGACCGTAGGATGTGAACTGGTTATTGGAGCCAGCTTCATTTGGTCATTTACTCAAAATATCAAGGAAAATAAAGACAATAACAGAAAAAACACCGCAGGAAGAAAAAAAACATTATGGTGTAGTTATGCATTTTATTTCAGGTTTGCAATATATTGCCCAAAAACTGATTGTTACTCGATTGTTTTTACAATTAAGGGTGACAGGCAACGTGAAATGCGGTGCCAAAATGCGCAATTAGTTGCAAATGTGGTTACTCTCACACACAACTTGTAAATATACAGTCAATACAGCACAATACGTAAATGATAGAAAATTACGGATCGTATTTCTTTCCCATCAAGCGCTCGAAATCTGGATGGGCGGACAATCTAAACATGACGTTATCGGTATAGCCAGCTTTCAGATGCCAATAAAGCTCAGGTTTATGTAAAAGTGAAGTTTCATGTGTCATATTTACTCAAAAATATTCATAAAAAGACAAATAATACAATAGATAAAAACAACAGCAGTGGTAAAAAGAGAATCACCTCAAAGTGTAATGAGGCATTAGGCTATGTTCTTGATTTTTGCCAACATGACTGCGAATTGTTTACAAGGGTGAATTATTAAACACCGATTTAGACTTTTAAATCTTTACTTCCTCCCAATTTTTAATATTGATTGCACTCTTCGTTTATATCGGATTGCCGTGGTTACAAGTTGGTTGGGTAGGACGGAGCGTGCGGAAGTCTGGAAATAGGGCCCATAGTGATTTTGGCCGAAAAAGGACGATCCGTAGTCACATGCAGAGATTTAAACGTATGACAATTGTGACTACTTTTGGGAAATGGGATAATTTGCCATGTTTTTGGGGAAATGTGCTTCAGTTGAGAGATTGAGAAATAGAAAAGTTTGACAAGAAAGCCCTTTGGTGGGGGGGGGGTGGGTTTTGCTGGGAGATGTTCAAAAAAGGACCATTGGGGGTTGATTCCACTTTTACCAAAAAAGTCCAATTTTCGAGGTCCCCCCAAAAAAAAAAACAATCTGCGTACGGCCTTGCATCAAGCAAGAGTAGGCCTATATTTACATTAGACATATCATGAGATTATATCATTACAGGTTGTTGCTTGAATATTGCAGCTATTTGTCAATAAATAATTGGCCCGCTTCATTTCCACTTTAGGTGGCCGCCCAGGGCACGAGGCCCCAGGGACATTCGCGAGCTGGGTTGCAAAGCGCGGTCAGGGGGATGTCAGCTCGGTCAAGGAAACATTCGTCCTGATTGCAAAGTAGCGTCCAAAACGGCTCTTTTGCCTCAAAAATTCCGGATTTTGCCCAAATTTCTTCAAGGCCCCGTATTTCCACGATGACTAAATCAGTTCGTGGACCCTTTCTTCCGACCCCAGCTACGTAACTGATGGGGTCTTTGGGAGTGGGAGGTTTTTGGCTGGCTCATTGGCAGTAACTGTTCTCCTGGCTCATTAGAGCTAATGTGGAGAAAAAATCATGAAGCTCTGAACTAGCACAGTTAAGCAGCTTGAGTCATAGTGAAACGTGAATTGGAACAACGGAAAAGGCAAACCCCCCACCGACAAAGAAGTCTGGTGCCGGTGTTGCCACTGCAGCGGAAAGACACACCAAAAAAAAAACATGCAGAATGGCACCAGGAGTAACGGTAGACTTACAGGAATGCCACTGTCTCTCTAGCTTTGCGCAAATATGCTTCTTTCGGGCACAATATCCGGGGTGGCACTCCCATCTGGAAATTTGCTAATTTTGTTTAAAGAGGTTTTGGGTGAAAATTTGGCAAAACATTTTCTAAAAAGGATAGGGTCTGGGGTTAAAAGATTCAAAATGTCGCGAAAAAAAATGGGACGTCTTGGATGCATGATGGTAATTTTCATAATACAGGGCCAGTGGGTACAATGATGCTGGGTGAATGATGAAAAACACCATAACAGCCGAAAACGTCAACTAAATGGGAACAACCCCCTCACCTGTGTACTCCTTGGAATGTAGCAAAGGATCCCATCTTAGGGCTTTAGGTTGGCCTCGCGGCGCCCTAAGAGTGGCCCAATGGGTAGCAGCAGTTCTAGGAGGGAAAAAAAAACGGGTTCAGGGGAAATCAGACACGGTCAGGGGGGGGGAAAATTAGTCCCGACTGATTTATGATTTCCCATCAAAATTTCCTATTGACAAGACACGAACGTGCTTCCCAAGAGAGCTGCCCTGATTTCCCTTTTGAACACCGTGGAGTTAGTTGCCCTTATCCTCCGATCCCAGATACGACACTGGTGGTTCTTTGGGAGTGATGCGAGTTCCTTGGCTTGAACATAAATTTTGCAGTCAGTTCACTGGCTTAGAGCTCAGGTTGAGATGGGGCCTCTAAAACTCGACAGGCTCTGCTTTTAACACAATTGAGGCATACTAAGGCCCAATACAAAATAATGAGGAAAGTTGGAGAAAAATTGTATTCTTAAGTTGCATTAATAGAAGATGATTCAACGGTTTAGTGACGCTCACATTCACATAGATAGCGGTTGCCAGCGCGAGCGAGGGCAACAGCTAGAATTTCTAATTTACACAACGGTTATTTTGACGCAAATTTGGTGACTTTGTTGTTCTCGCGTAATCGTGATGCGTTGGCGAGTTGGGGGGGGGGGGGGGAACCTCTTTGATATTTATTTCTAAAATTATTTATTTTTTGGAAACAAAAAAATAAGCGGATAAAGATACCTGCATATATCAGTTGAACACTACGTTTAAGCTATTTTTTGTATTCATTAATTAGCTCATGATCATTAAGTATTTTGAAGAAAACGAATTGGTGGACCTACTCAGTACATCATGGTGGTACTGCGTGGTCATGGTGGGTACCAGAGTGGTGGTGTACTGTAACCCTTACTACATCAAATATTGGCGTAAACACTTCACAAGGCTGTGTTACGCAAATTCAATTTCTTGGTGTTCATGATGTGTGTGACATAAAAGCCTTGATAAATAAAATCCAACCACCAGTGATGCCACAAACAAAGTAATAGAGTCATGGCGTTATTTAACTGAGGTGTGACCAAAGTCCTGACATTGAATTTTTTAAATCCGGCGGGTGGGGGGGTGGAAACAGTTACATAGAGGTGTACGTAATTCCATCCGTCATATCTGTCAGTTATCGTGTATTGAGCTGAGCTTCATTTGGCATTTACTCAAAAATATCCACAAAATAAACACCAACCAGAAAAAAAAAAAGTAGCAGGAATAAAAAATCATTCTATTTGGATTTTTAAGCATTTCAGGTCTTGCAAATGACTGCAAAATGGTTTACTATATTCATATTTACATAGGGGGGACATGCCCAAGTGAAAGGGCGGGTGTATAACATTGCACAAATATTCATAATGGAGTACTATAACATTCTTTAATAGACGGCAATTTTTCCCGCAAACTACTGGTTAAAAATGAAAGAAATTATAGGATTGGATTTTGCTATCGGCGCTCGAAAACGATGGGGCGGACACTTAAAGACGTATCGGTACCGCCCATTAGCCAAGATCAGCTATGTATTTGTGTTGTTTAAAAGGGGGAAGTTTCATTGCCATAAGTTAATCAGAAAAATCATAGAAGAAATAAATCGATAAAAACAACAGCAGTGGTAAAAACAAAATCGCCTCCAAGTTGTAAATTTTAGGCATTAGCCATGTTATTGATTTTTCAACATGACGCAAGTTGTTTACAAAGGATAGATTTTAAACACGATTTCGACTTCTAAATCTTCCTTATTCCACGTTTAATATTTTTATATTTTTATTGTTTATGGTAGTTGCATCATATGGTTTTCATTATGACAAATATGATATTGCCGTGGTCTCAAGTTGGTTTGGGTAGGAAGGACGGACGCGTACGTACCTCCGAGAATTGGAAGTAGGGCCCATACTAGGCCATAGGTGATTTAGTGCCGAAAAAGGACCCGTAGCTTATCCATGAGAGATTTAACGTATGAACAATTTTGCCATTTGTTTCTTCAAATTGGACCTTTTTCGCAAATTTGGAAAAGGTGCTCAGGTGAGGAGATTGGACTTAATTTCAAGAAAGTGTTTAAAGAGTGGAAAAAAGCGTGATTACCTACCAAAATTGGCATGAAAAAAGGGCATACCAGAAGACTAAATATGAGACCCATACCCACATTTGCGGCGGAATAATATAAAGGTAACTGTAAGAGATAATGAGATAGTCTAAGTAAAAAAGATATTCTTTGTCAGGAAGCATGTTCTCCTTTTCATTCTCTCCCATATTACTGATACGCTCAAAAAGTTTTTGCTGTTGATATCAAAGGTAGACATATATGACAAATTGGCACACTATATGAACACCTATATGGGAGAGGAGAATTGAAAAGTGGCAGATGCCTCGAAGACCGTACGCAAGGGAGCGTGCTGGGATGCGGGTGACACCCCACAAAAAGGGCGAAAAGGTCCACTATGCTTAATATGGATGAGACGAGAGGTCCAAAATTTAAGAGAATGTGACAAGAAAACCCATTTAGGGGATGGAGGTTAAAAAAGGACCGGTGTGGGGGTTGATCCAAAAAACTTATACCAAAAAAGTCCACTTTTTCGGGTCCCGACTCCCCCCCCCCCTCCTCAAAAAAGTCATTCAGGTACGGCCCTGCCTTCGAGTAAAGAGAGGCTATAATTACATAGACCTAGAATTAATTATCAAAAGTTCATGTTTGAATATGGAGGCCGATGTGCCCATAAATAATGGCGCTTTCACCCCTTTAAAAGGCGGCGCCCAGAGCACATAGCCAGTTACATCTGTAGGCAGCGGCCGGGGGCAAAAAAGCGCGGTCAAGGAAAAGTCAGCCCGATCAATGAAAAATTTCGTCCAGAGTGGAGGGTAGCGTCCAAAACGCGAGTGTGCATCAAAAGTTCGGTAGACGTCATATAGAATCCCATGGATGCAACTAGGGTATTGCCATTCATTTCAAACATGCGAAATATTAGCGAATAACTGATATTAAATTTATATGAATTGAATAATTAATAGAAATGTGTTTTTCATGTAGGCACATGCAATTTTTCGGTTGGCAGAAATACAAGAATATGTATACAGTTATAAAATAGCCAAAGTTAATTCAGAATGGTCATAAATGGTTAATGGACTAAACAAGCAGGCAACCATTGTCTACTACTGCACAGAATGCGTGTGCCTGTAGCTGTAGCATTGAACAGGCCCACGGACACCCCCGAGAGTAAGTAGTGCAGCAAGTTCACACTGCACGCCGCGTTGTACACGCTTGCGCTAATGAGCGGGTAGATGCATGTGTTTTGATAAACCATATGGCAAGAGGTTGTTCGACCTCATATCATGCCTTAAGAATTACCATGACCACATTATGAACTTTGTAAAGTCGTGAATGGCACATGGGCCTCCTAGCCAAAGTTGTGAATTGGAAATCTGATAAATGGGCAAAATATGTTGTGACTTTTTGACACTTTCTCAATAGCAAATTTGCAAAACATGTTTCCTTTTTTTTTTCTTTGTTATTAATGAAAGGGATAAACCTAGGCAATCTTTGTTTTAGAAATAGTACCAAGAGTTGACCTATGTCACTGTTCTGGTCGATTTGACCAGATTATACCTCCAACCGCACTACGAATTGGGGATATTTTAGATGACTGACTGACTTTGATTGAGGAGTTACGTGTAAAAATGATGACAGCATGAGTAAAGCGTTTGTACTGAGAAGGAACTTAAAACCGTCCCAATGTCTAGTTGCTGGTGCCCTATAACTTTTGTACGGATAACTGTCGAGTTATAGTCTATCTCACGTGCGTTTGATCGGATGATACAGTTGGTGGTATGGTTGTATACATACAGACCAGTGAAACATCCTCGTCACTTTCTTTTGTGAACTGCCAATCCCATGCCTGCCAAATCGGTATGGCCATAGTATTGAAAACTCTAACAGCTACAATTGACAGTGTGGTGGATACAGTCAGGCCGACCTAGTTCAAGATTACCAGGCCCGCTAACAGTTTACAAAACATTGCGTTGCTGTAACTGGTCTATACTTTGTTACCTAAAGTTGGAGGTGACGTCATTATGCGTTTCTTTGCTTCCCACTAGCCGTTCTGATCGTGCCGCCTATTCGCGGCGTATAATGCAGATTCCAGATTTAGCGCGCGCGATCATGGCTGCGCAACACGTAAAAGTCGCAGTGACGTCACCTTCAACTTAAGATGAATACACGATAAGTACTACAGCAAACCTTGTTTGGTGCAAACCACTCCACGATTCTTGTTATGGCAATTCATTCTTTGGGTGTCCATATTGACTAAAATCCTGGGATAAAATCAAACACCACGGTGGATGCCACAAACACTGGTAATAGGAGCCCTATGCGTATAAATTGATTGTCTACCAAAGTCCTGACATGAATTTTTTAAAATCCGGCGGGGGGGGGGGGGGTAACATGTTAAACATGAAGAGTGTAGTCAGTGTACGTAATCCTATCTGTCATTCCGGCTCATGTATCGTGTATTGGGACCGAGCTTCATTTGGGTCTTTTACTCCAAAATATCAAAATTACAGACACCAACGAAAAAACGGCCAGCAGGGAATAAAAATCATCTTCTATTGTCTTTAAGCATTTTTATTTCGGTTCTTGCAACATGACTGCAAATGGTTACTTCTATTGTTGTTACCCCCGGAATCGGATATCATCACGATGAATTCAGCTGAAAATAGTTCTCAAATGACATCTGTTACAATTTACGCCGAGACACTAAAAATTTAATGTCACCTCCCTATCGGAACACCTACCCCTAAAAAATATTTTCAACAACGGGTATTTTGACCCCGTTTTTGAGTCACCTATGCACCGACTAAAATGGGGTAAAAGTTGACCAATTTTGTGGTAAAAACGGTGAAATTACCCTTTTTGTGGCATTCGAAGTGTCATCATCTAAATGGAACACCCTTTCCCCTGTGTACCCCTTGGACATTAGCAATATACTAGCATACAATAGTCATAAATAAAAGAGAGATTGTTCCCGAGTGTCGAGAGATGAGCCTCTATCTCGAGTTCTGCTTTTTTGTACATTGGTTGGGAAAACCATGCCATGGGGCGGTTTTGGACATTCATTTATCAAAACTGTTCATTACTATGGAAAAAACAGAAAAACGGGTCGGTTGCTAGCTGAGCGCGTCGCTGATGCTTATGGGATAAACACCATGCCACTGCAGCAATGACTGCGCACACTAGTCTGTCTGTATGTAACCAGCCAATGCATTATTGGTTAGCAACACCATTCACTGCACACTGTCGTTGTACAACGTGTCGCGCCGGCTGTTTAGCAAAAAAGTCAAAACAGAAGTTGCGGGCTTCCATGCCTAATCAATGTATAATCAACTCAGTTGCAATTGCAAAAAGCAAGCGACAAATATGTTACACAACTACAGAAAATGGCAAATAAAGTGTTTTAAAAAAAAAAAAAAAAATGAATCAAAGCGTATGAGAAAATACCGAGATGAGAGATGAAGGCTGCCAATTTAGTATTTCAGGGCCTCTTTTACTAGGCGACCTGTTTATTATTTTAGAAGTTTACTCTTCTAATGATACCGTAAATCGATGTTTAACAAATATTTTCGTAAAAAAATCACTTTCTATTCTATTCCCACACTTCAAGGGTTTCGTCCAAAAAAAAAACATTTCTCAATGTTTCTTTATTAACATAGCCACGCCTACCGTCAAGTGTTGCCGTGAAGGATTCTAAAAAAACCATGCTGTTGAATGGTCCCTAGCCTAGAGTTTTATAGCTTTCCATTGTGGGAGAGCGTGGCCTGTGGGTGAGCGTGGCCTAGCGGTTATGGTGCATGCCTCGGGCGCAATTTACCATCAAAATTCCCGGGGTTCGATTCCCGGTGGGGTCGTGGCACTTGCTGTGATTTATTCGGGTACTATCAATTCTGGATGGATTTGATCTGTATACCACTATTGATTAAATACAGGAATACCGCTCTCCTCCACTTTCACTTGGAATTGGGCAAATGGATCATGAAGCATCCACGTCCTTCGGAGGGGACGTTAAGCCGTCGGTCCCGATGTACAGAGAGTCAACAACGGTAATGTACATCGCATCATTGTCGAATAAGATTATGTTGTAAACCCCTGACTGTTCCCATCCACCCCGTAGATTGCATCAAATTATGAAATAAAGGGTCAACCAAAACAAATTGCAACAGAACCCGCTTACCTTTATTAAACTTGGAATAGGGCAATAACAACATCTCAAAAGTTAATACCGAAAAAAATCGGAGGGAGTTGAACAATGTCTAATTGCATAATTTCATCAAATGGCCGCCATTCAAACTGATTTTGCCTATATCTTGGGATCTGATATTGTACGGGGTAGAGACTTAAGTATGGTGTTATACCATGTTTGGGAAGTCAAGGAATTCAATTAGATCATTGAGTTATTCTAGACTGCTTTGAATTTGCATGAATTCAAAATAGCCGCCATTTTGGAATACTTTTGACCACTATACTCAGTATCTGAATGTCTATTTTTTGCATATTTGGGGGGTCAAAGAATTTAAATACAAGAGCAAATTTAATAATTGGATTATATTTAAATGTCTAACCTGCATTGAATTTATAGGTATGTTGCATTTAGGTGATTGGTGGATTTAATTTCGAGTTTAGTATTCATTTCACAGTAAGGCCAATTATGGGAAGATTAACCAAGTGCCCTATGCCATCAAAACTCCGAGATCAAGAAAGTGCTACTCTAACTCTCCAAAAGGTGTTTGGTGTGGAAGGGGATCCGTAGATGCCCAGTGACCAAAGAGGTGTAGAAACAAGTAGCATACCTGGACAGAAAGGTCACCAAGAAATGCCGACAAGAGCACTGCAATGCCAAGAATATCGCATCCATAATCGCAAAAGAAAATGCGATGCTAAAAAACAGGCGACCCACCAACTTAGATCTGCAGATTCCCCATTTGAGACAATGAACCTTGTTTATTTGTGACAGGTGACAGACTATGCGTGGTAAAAAAAGCAGGAATTCAAGCTATTTCCAGTCAAAACGGTTTTGACCCGTCAGGCCCAATGTGTCAACAAAATGCACAGTAGAACTGATGACTGGGCACAGAAAGTTAAAGCTATAAAAGTTTTTGTCAATGATCTTAATGCAGCGGATGCTGTCTACCAACGGCTTGTAGCGTAAGTTTTAGAACGCAAAAGAGATTCCGCAAAAGTATCTTTCTAGTAACAGTAAATCTGCAAAGCAAGCCAAACTTGGAGGCCTCAAAATGAAGTGCACGTGAGCACATTATGAAAGATTGACGTATCATTGAGCACAAAATGATGAGGGCAAACCACATACATGACACATAACAAGGATGGATGAATTCTTACTTGGCACTAACGTCGAGCCCTTCAGCTTCCCCAGTGAGCAACAGATCCAAAAGCAGTTCGGTGACAAGATAATAATAATGAAGTAGAGGGAAGTAAAAACATTGTCCCTTTGGAGCACTGCACAACAAACTATCTTAATGAATTCCACGCAGGACCAGGGGGAAAATCACCGATAGCTTGAGGAAGGAAAAGACATGGCCAAAATAATTACAAGCTGCTGCACCAAAGCTGATCAAGAAGACATGAAATCTGTCAACCAACAGAAAGACACATATCCTTAATTACAAAATAATGGCTTCGGTGGAAGAGGCCCATGCATTCCTGCCAGAATCTTTTAGAGTTTCCTCCAAGGTCTGTTTATAGGTACAGATGCAATGCAGAAGGTGGCCTAAATAGGTTCATGCCATTATGCGGTCGACATCCTCGTGCCATATTGCAATACTCCAAGTAGGCTTGCATCATATTTTGCTTCCAAATCCTTCCAAACACTGCACAAACATGGTTTTACCTGCAGATACTCAGAAGCCGAATTGTACGAGGCGCCGTTTGCAGCAGTCAATGGTGGGGCGGAGATTCCAAACTGACTAACCAACAACTTCGCAATACGCAGCGAGCTGACCAACCGTGAGACATAATGGACGCACCCTGATGGCCATCACTTTCAACGAAATCGGATGGAAATAGCCAACTGTTACCCCTGGCACAGTCAGTACCTCAACCCATTCCGCGAGAGTACCTGTAACTCAAAGGACCATTGCCTCGCTGCGTCACCATGAGACAAGCAATTTGTGCTGAATGTGATGGTTCTGAATCACTGCGATATGGGAAAAACTTCAAGGATCCATCTTGCTAAGGACGCATGTGAAAATGTTGATCTCATGTGGAGCATAGCTTTTTGCCTCTCCAATCACGGCACCATCTTTGGTCAGGGGGGTGATGCAGTCGGTACACAAGGGTGATCATGGCGTCGCTAGACATTTTGTCAGTGGGTTTAAACTGAGAACTATTATTGCCACAGTAAGGATCCCTTGGAAGCGTAGCGAGCGCATAAAACAATGCAACTAGCTGCATGTGGCCTCGGTTCGGGGTCCACTAGGGGTTTTGACGTGGATTGTTTTACGCGCAAGCTGCTTTATACCTTCAGCATTCTGTTTAGAGCCAGTCCATGCAATGGAAGAATTTTTTAAGTTTTTAGCTGAGCTGCGAAGGTATCATGCGCATGATACCGCGAATAACTGTGTCGCTTGTTTGCGTTTACTAAAATCTCGCATCTCTAAACGCCTACGTTCCTGCTTTGCTGCATGCCTTATGTGGCGCGGGATTTTTTCTTGTCACCCACCAGAAGCCCAATTTGAAAAAAATGGTCCAATTTCATGTTTTTCGGCGTGTAATGGAAAAGTAAGTCGTTGGACCCCATTTTTATTCAAAATTATTTAAGAACACATAGGGACCTCCCACATTTTAGAAATGACAAATTTCTGATCGATAGGTTTTTATTTTGTAGGGGATCTAAACGTCACTTTTGGACTTTCCCATAGACTTGCGTGGTTTTTAAAAGTGACAACAATCCCATTTTTGTTTTGGCTAAGCTCAAAAACAAAGTCGGTGACCCCCATTTTTTAATTTTCAAGATTCTTAAACACCTCCTTCTCCTGGTTGATTTCAATGCGAGAGTGGGTTTTGACCACGAGTCTGGCCATCTTGTTGCCTTGGACCTTTGGTGTCGTTAATGACCAATGACAATGGCAAAAAACGTCGTTCTTGAACTGTGCTCCTACTATACCTGTGTGTGTGACCAATACCTTTTTCAAGACCAAACCTCAGCACAACGTATCCTGGCTTCACCCACGCTCCAAGCACTGCATCAACTTGACCTATCATCACAAGTATCTTTCTCTCATCAATGCCATCAACCCCACTAGGTCTTACCAAGTGCGAGACTGTGCTAACAGATATGCCTTGGTCTGCTTTTAAGATTCGACTGCAACCACAGAGTATACAACACCGCTCTAAAACCGCTGGTACCACTCATCAATACCATCACGATGCACAAGCGGACGAGTTGAGAAATTTTCTGTTTCCATCAATGCACCCATGGGCTTGGCTGGTCCATCATGGAATACTGCAACAGAAAAATGGACCATCTTCGTGAACATTTCAAGCTCAGCAGTCATTTGCAGACAACACAAAAGAGCAGACATTTCAATAATACGGTAACAAAGAAAAAAATTCCATTCACCTTCACAACACAACCTGAGAGTACTAACTTCAACGCTAGAAGTGAAGTTCAGCAGAAAGGCAAGGCGGTGTGCCAATGAATACTGGCTGGAGCTGAGCGAATAAGATACCAACCGCTTCTTTCTGAAACGGGGGCACATCAGAGCTATGTAATGATGGAATAAAGAGGCTGTCGGGCCATCTCATTGCAAAACAGCGCCCCTCAAGTCACCCAGTGGTGAAGAAATCACAGACAGAAGTAAGTAGATGGAGCGCTGGGTGGAACACTTTTTCTGAGCTCTACTCTACAAGAAAAATGGGATGTTACAACCTCCGCCCTTGACAAGAGAAGAGTGCTTCCTAAATGGCGCCCTAGATGCTGTACCTCCAGTGGATGAACTTGACACATGGCCATCGACATTCTATCACCCGGAAAAGCCCCGGGGAATGATGGATCCACCAGACTTGTGATCAAATTCTGTAAAAGCTCCTCTGCTTCAAACCCACTACATGTAGTTCTCGTCAATGCTTGGGAGGAAGGAGCTGTACCACCGGACATGCGCGACTCAAAGGTCATCACCCTCTACAAGAACAAAGGTGAAAGAAGTATTGCAACAATTACGGGGGTATTTCCCTCCTTAAGTATTGTCGGCAAAGTTTTTTGCCCGTGTTGCGTTAGCGTCTCAAGTCCTGGCTGAAAGGGTGATCCTGAGTCTCAGTGCGGATTTTGTGCTGGCAGATCTACGATCGATAAGATCTTCTCCATACGCCAACCACAGGAGAAGTGCAGAGAACAACAGAACCACTCTACATTGCTTCCATAGACCTGGAACCAAAGCCTTTGAACCTGGTTAGCAGGAATGACTGTTTCCAAATCTCCAGAAGATTGGCTCTCCACCAGGCTCTGATCCTCAATCAGATCTTTCCACACTGACATGAAAGCAACGGTACAGTTTGACGGCAGCTTATCAGAGCCGTTTGACATTCGCAGTGTGTTAACAAGATGTGTTTGGCCCAACGCTCTTTGGGATATCTTTTCATACTTCGGAAGCTAGCATTCGGTACAGCCACAGAAAACATCTACATGCACACATGTCTGATGTCGGCTCTTTCATCCGCACGCCTTAGAGCTAGACAAAATTCGTCAGATGTGATTCGTGAAATTTTGTTTGCTCTGATGATGCTGCCATGACTTACTTCACATTCCAGCAGGACCTTCGCGCTCTAGATCGCTCTCCACAAGGCCTTTAAGGACTTCGGACTTGTCATCAGTTTGAAGAAGACTATGTCCTTATTCCCAAACTCAAGAACCACCTGTAATCACCATCGACAATTACACACTTGAGTTGTTCAGGAATTTACCTACCTAGGGTCCACCCTCAGTGACATTCTGTCTCTCGATGCAGAAATCGGTCGTCCGAGACGGCATGGGTTGGTAAAGCCGCAGCTACTCTTGCCCGGCTTACAACGCGGGTGTGGGAAAATCCGAAGCTTCCATTAAGACAAAGGCAGTGCGCCTGCATCATCAGCACCTTACTACTGTATTAATGTAGTGAGACATGGACTACATACTCTAGCCATGAGAAAAACTCAACAACTTCCATCTGCGCTGTATTAGAACGCATCCTAGGTGTCACTTGGAGGTACCTGGTGCCCAATTCAGAGCTCCTGACTCGAATTGGACTCCCCCATCCTCTATACATTTCTTAAGACAAACCAGACTCTCCGATGGCTGGGCCATGTCCCGTCGAATGGAGGATGGGCGTCTACCGAAAGGTATCATGTATGCTGAGCTTACATCTGGCATATGAAGTTGGTCGACCCATGCTTCCGCGACAAAGGATTATTTTGGTAAGCGGTGATATGTGTACCCTGAACATCGACCATGGGTGCTGGGAGAACTTGCTGACAGACGTCACCTTTGGCGGCGAACAGTGAAGCAACACCTTGAGCTTGGGAACAACAGTCATCAGCCATTTTTATAAGCAGCGAGCTAAAGAGAAGCTGCACAGATCCTTGATAGTCAAGCTGTGACATCCCATATATGAAGCACCTGTGGCAGAGACTGCCCCTCTTGGATTGGCCTCTTCAGCCACAAACGCGTCGCTGGGTCACTAACCTGTGACTCAATTGGGCGGCTGGTGTCGTTCCCATAGTCGCTTGCGACCTGACGGAGGCCATGATGATGAGCCAAGGGGAACTACACATAGCGAGCGCCAATGTATTTAACGGATGTGGTGCAGAGCAGAGCCCCTGTCGGGGTCCAGGGGCGAGCCCCCGGAAGCTCCTTGGATTTTGAGCTATTGATACGAGTTATTTTTTGAAGGTAGTATAGTGGATTACTTCAAATGAAGAATGGGCACTTACCCAACCAACGGCCAGTACACCTATAATTTATGGTGCTGGGGCTATGGAACCGATCCCTACAACAGTTTTTTTTCTGGACCCCTTCACAGCTCCCGACTAAAAAAAATTCTCCTAACACGGGTAGACTGCAAACTAGGGGGAAGTCCCCTGGCACCCCTCCCATTTACCATGCCACTCCGCCACTCTCGTGTTTCTTAAATTGATTTTACCCATTTTGATCACAACTTGGGCACTACCAATTCTTGATTACGGTGGGCTAAACTTGAAACAAACTAGTTTGCTTGAGGGAAAGCTGATTTAAATATTGAGATATTTGGATTTATGTAGTCTTGGAGTTTTAACTCATTTGTTTCTTTCTCTCTTCCCTTCTTTTCTTTCTCTTTTTTCTTTTCTCTTCTCTTTTTCTCTTTTCTCTTCGTCTTTCGCTCCTCCCCTTCTCTTCTCTCTTTTTCCTCATTTTCTTTCTCCTCTTCTTCTTGAGGATTCACTGGGGGGGGGGGGATGTTCCACCCCCAATGGCAACTGGCCAGGGAAATCATCCATTGAATTTCCGCCAATGATTGACATGGACCCAACTGACATGACCTATCTCGGTACCCAACAATGCTGTTCGTTCTTCACTTCACTTCCAGGTGTCACACCGGTAAACTATTCTAACATTTGAATCAGCCACTCTTTTGGAAAGCTCTGATCATACAAGAAAGTGTTTCCAAGGATAGCGAGATAGGAACTTGTGCTATAATGGTGGCTTTCACACAGAAATGAGTTAATCGGCAAATGAAAATGACTCCTTGAAATTGCAAATTAAGGATAGACATCACAAATGTGCCTCTCTAGTGGCACATACTGGGATATTACAGTTGAAAGTGTAAAAGTGCATGGCTGGCCTTTTTGATTTATTCAAATTAAGACAGAGGAATGACCCAATAGTACAAATACTGTCATAACCAAATTCGTTGACCCCGATAATTAGGTATAGATGCCCTGGGGGCTGTCAGGTGATGTAGCCTTTGTAATTTGTGCAGATCCAAATATTGTCCAAAATGGTTTCAAAATGGCCGCCATTTTGAAATTATGCAAATTAGCAGGAAGAGAACCACTCAATAATTAATAATGGTATTTTAAGTTCCTATACCCCAAAAACAGGGGTATGAAGACACACAACCTGAAAATTTCTAATCAATCTTAGATCCCAAAGATGGGTCACATTAGCTGTCAATGGCGGCCATTTTGAATTTATGCAAATTAGGCCCTGTGGGTGTCCACTACTGAACTGCCGATTTTGGGTAAATTTTGGTAGGTTTTGTTTTTGTTACTTTGCATGTTACATGAAGGTAAAGCCGGTTTCTGTTGCAATTTGTTTGGGTCAAATCGTATTTTGACTGGACTACAGCCTCAACAAATACGGCATGTTAGGAGTCGTCCCGTCAATCATTGGATACACGCGGCCCGGATACGCACACTAGCTGAACAAATCCTGCACAGACACCACCGACAAGCCCATTACCATGACTTTTGGATACGAGCAAACAACAAAGGTATCGCAATTAAAACATTTTTTTTGGGGTGGCGCAAATATTTTAGAAGTAAACCAAGGTGACGGCACGCAATATTAATATTTTGTTGCTTAATTTTAAATCGATAACAATCCGAAAGGGATTCCTCAGACTTGATTGTCTCTTCATGATGTCACACAGAGGCCCCTCAGCATTACACTACAATCAAAGGGACTACATACCAAGTCAGCGTGGCCCCTTACCAAATCCACCGGAGCCATTACAAAACATATTTTCTCACTTCATATCTACTTCAGAATGATAAGCGATATTCGTAAACGCCTTCGCCTGTACTATTCTCCTTTTGCCATGACAATCATTTGGCGCTAATGAATTCATATGCAAGGGTGGAATCCATTCAATTGGGATCCAACGTAACAAAAAAACATAAAAAAAACCTTGAGACTTAGGGTTTGCGGGTGTATCTGGGCCGCCGAGAGACAATTCGGCCCGGGGAAACCTTTGAGTTTACGGCCCCCTTTAACCAACCTCGGTTTCCCCAGAACCCTATAACCGGGGGGGGGTTTGAAGTTAACAGTGGCTGCGAAGGGCCATGCGCGGCGCGGGGGTGTGGGAGCTTCATGTAGGCCTATAGAATGTGGATAGAAAGGTGTTTTTGATTGAAATATTCAATATGTAAGAGTGTTTATTGAGAACAGCCCGGGGGGTGGTGCGGGAGGGAGTTTCCCCCTCCCGCAAACGCGAAACCCTGGCAGTGTTCACTTTCCAACACACATTTTCTCATGAACAATTGATATAAACAAATATAATTTGTAATGTTTCACTTTTAATGATAGAGTATGATAAAACGGGTGGTAAAAAGTAAAATAGAGGCGTATGGTTTAGGTGTGTTCAAATAATGGCAAAAGTGTACTTTAGGACCATACCTGGTTTACTGGTTTCTACTACTTAAATCACCCCAAAATCGATCAACTCACCTTCAGAAAACCCCTTCTATCCAACAAATGGCATGCTTTAAAACAATTTTTGTTTTAAAAAGTCCTTAACTTGAAGGAAAATTGTCAAAAATCAATTTCGAGATACGGATAAGCCGATAAACACTCACGGTGAGGCTTGCACGCGTAGTCTTGAGTTTGCGTATTCTATGCAAAACACGCTGTTACCCAATCGGAATGCCCCCTTGGTATCCATCTAATTTGACCAATCAGTGACGGGTTACCAAAAGTAGTTCGGCATTTTAGAAATGGTCTTCACTTCGAACGAGTGCATTTTTACGCGGAAATCTCTCCGTTTCTACCAAAATCCACTTTGTTTCAGTATTAACCCTGTTTCCCAGTAAAGGGAATATTAATTGATCGATGTAGGTAAGGTTTATGATTTTGTTTACATGTTTGGTGTCTTTTCAAGGGCAGAAATGTGCGATTCGCGCATTTTCAAAAGGTTTAACTTGTCTGTTACCCCATAATTTCCCTCAGTTTTCAAGCCTGCCCTCTTCCCAAAAAATTACTTGTTTGAAAGTGTTCACGGGAGCTATCAAACCTCGCCTGGTTGCTTTAGAATGTTGGATTAGAAAGATTTCATCCCTATATAGGGTTAGGTCCTAAACTACACTTTTACCAAATAATAATATATTAAGTGTTCATGGAGAGGTCATATATGAAGCGGCCGGGGGGTGTTCAGGACGAAGCGCGGAAACCCCTTGCAAGGTTCACTTTCCTAAAACAAATTTTATCATGTATATTTGATAGAAATTATTTGAAATGGTAAGTGTCCACTCATAATCATGACGAACCTTTTATAACAATATTCTTAAGTGTGTGTAAAATTCTCAAACAAGAGAGGCCCTGCTCTAAATTTATTAACCGCGCGGTAGCTGATCGCGAGCGTATAAGCAGTGGAGAGAGGGCCGTCTTTGGACATATTGACAGCTACTAAGTGTTAAAGATGGTTATCTACCAAACCTTGTTTACCATGGACGTATGGCTTCACTCGAATGGTGTTTGCACTACCGACTTACCCCAATTAATTCGTGAATAGGACGACAATCTGGACATTAGACATGTTAGATGATATTACCGATAAAAAGGGCTGTATTGTCATTAACTTGCCTGTATACATATCTATCAAAGAGAAGCCTGACGCTTGCACGGTTGTCCATTGCGGGCTCTATCACAGCTACTTCCACACCCACACCACTGACAGCAAGGGAACGTTCAAGAGAAGCCAGAGCACGCGTGCACAGTTGTAAATGGTGGTAGCCTCCACAGCTCCATTCCACACGGTTCGAGAGCAGCCAGAGCACGGCTGACACGTTTTCCATTGCGGGCGGCTCCATCACAGCCCTTTCCACACGTGGTCTCGCATCGCGAATCATGCTCTCTGTGAGGTCTTGGCAAAGGAACCCTCGCGTTCACTTCGAGGAATAGCATAATGATCACCAAAACTAAAACTAAAAAAATTTGGTCATCCTTACAGTAACGGTTGCGTGAATGTATGAAAATTGCTGCGATCAGGACACGAGACCTGTTGATCGGTTGTAAATAACTCTATTACCTATGCTGCCTCATTATTCAAAGCGCGCTCTTTGATTGGTTACTGCCCATATTCTTCGGCAATAATGGGTCGCGATTACGCTCTAATGCATGATGCAAAAGCACAATTCTTTTCGGCGCGCCGCCATGCCTCCTCGCTATAAGCACACACGCTAACATTTAAGTGGAAGAGACAGGCAAAGCGACGCTATAAAGGTGTAACAACGTTACATTTTTAGGAAGAAATGACCAGTTTTCGGGTATTATTTTACTTTCTTACGGTTATAGAATAGAAATAAAGGTTGCGATGTTCATGTTTATGTCGAATAATGTGTCCTCGGCAGTAAAAACATTTTAATAATGGGTCTCGGCTTCGCCTCGCCCATTATTTATGTTTTTACTTGCCTCGGACACATTATTCTTACATATTACATGGGAATGCGTGACTATTATCCTTTATTCAAAGAGACACTCTGCAAAGCCTGCATTTGGATTGCCTTTTGGTGACGAGAGAGTTGGCTTTTAGGAGTAGTTAAAATTGTAATTAAATTATTGTTATTTTCCACATTAGACTTGCAATATTAAATATTTTATGAAATTTTGAGAAAAAGGGAAGAAAAGGGAAAGGGAGAGAAAGGGGAGAGGAAAAGAAAAGAGGTCGATGCGAGGAAGAAAAAGAAAAAGGGAGAAAATGAAAAATGAAAGCGAAAGAAACTAAGAAAGAAAAAGCAAGCAAAATGGCAAATAAAACTTTTAAATGGATCAATATATAAAATCAAGGAAGCTCAGGGGATGATAAATTTTTGAACAGAAGCGAAGGGAGGACGCGTCATTTGTCGCCCTTGAAAAGTTGAAATCCTCAAAATCCCACCGCTATATAAGACATGTATTTGAAGCGGGATTAAAAGCCAATTTTTAACTCGATAAGACTTGATGGAAGACAGCTTTGTGATTTATGGTGTTTTTTCTTTGAATTCTATATTCATGTTGAAGAGGGGATAGAGCCAAGACATCTAATCAGTTTACAGTGTAGATAACAAGAAACGATATAGGTTGTAACTAATTACCTGGGATGCATGCGGAGCTCATCATAGATTTACAATAAGCAAAATAAATAATAGTCAATAATAATAAAACTAAATGAATTCATAATTTTGTCTTTGAAACGGTTATTTTTCACTTTTGGAGAAAGATTTCCCCCCTAAACCAAATAAAACGACTCCAAGAACTTTCCCTATAAAGTTGTTTGACTTTTACAATGATTACCATTAAAGGGATAAGCAGCGATAATGCAAGAGAATAAAAAACATAGAAATGCATTTTTAGCTTATAAATCAAAGATAAGTATGTATAATTCGATATAACTACTTTATTGTAGGACTAAAAACACCAAATATAAGTGAAAAATCTATTACATAATAAACAAAGATCAATAATGTTTGTGTTTGAGGTCAAGCTGTGCAGGCCATGCATGGTGCACAGTATTTGCTTAAAATCTGGGTTTCACAGAAAATGCCTTTTTGATCTCAAGTCCGAATTTTTTGATACGCACGTATTCTAGAAGTTACAAGATCAGATACAAAGTAACTGTCCTGATAATACCAACGGATTAGCAAGCCAACCACTGCAGGTTATGTTAGCACATCATTAACAAAAATCCAAAACGAAGGTGGATGTTTTTTAAAGTGTTTCGTATCAGGATCAACTCGCTGCTTGTCCCTTTAACAAGGAAGAATTCATTGTGGAAGAATACCAATACACCTGGGATATGTGGTCCCGCCGCTTGGAAACCCTATCCGAAATAGTTCACCACAAAAATAAAAATCTATACATCATCAGCGATGTTCTGCCGTTTTGCCTAAAAGTTTTTAAATATTTTGTCAGCCGCCCAAAAATGAAAGAAAAGAAAAGCGAGAGCGAAAACGAGGGAACGAGAAAGCATACGAAGAAGAAATAAAACTAAAACTTTTTTATAACTTGCCTGCTGTCCTTATAACCTGCCCAGCAGATGTACCAAGCATGCTGGGTATTTCCTGTCGTCATGGGTTCGAAACCTTACTTAACAACCGCATTTAACAATAAACCACACGTTTATGTGGTTTATTCCGTTGGTTTCCGAATTCATAGGGTGTCACGAAAAGTTGTCAAAAACGGTGTCACCTTATGGAAACACCACGTCATGGTCGTGCACTTTACTAAAATTATCTTTTTTTTACACGAGACGACATTTCGTTTTATTCACTTCCGTTTTCGTTTCTTTTTTAACACTGTCAATACTACAGACGGCCTTCCCTCAAAATATGTTTAAATTAGGGGTTCATTCAATATTATTTTTTGGTATGAACATGTTTATTATGCCCGAGGGCTTGCCCGAGGGCATAGACAACGTTCATACCCAAAATACTATGAATTGAACCCCGTTCATGTATACGTACTTTTTTACTAACGATTACTTACAAAAGGTAAACTCAATCACTAATCAAACTGTCTGAAATTGCATATTTTTGACCACTTTCGGCGTGCGTCACGGCAGCCATCATAAACGTTTTCGTTATACATGTCACGTGACTCGTATTGACCAATCGCGTACCCTGTTACATACGAAGGTATCCACTGCATTTAACATATGATTAACTTGTCATTTCTTTGTTTTAATTTCAGAAGCCAACCCTTTACCTTCCCGTGATCCAGTGGGTCCGTCGTTCCTCTTCACCTTCCACTGAAAAAAATTGTGCAGAAAACAGTGCTAGGCCGCCAATCTAATTTTGTAGTGTACCCCTTGGGTCCACCTCAATCAGATGACCCCAATGACCTAATAAACCCAAACCCGAATTCTCCCGAAACGGCGTAAACCAAAATCTAGGTGCCCAAAGTATTATAACAAGCATTATGCACTTCATTAACTAGTTTTGGATCACCACCAAGTTGGGTTTACGTATCGTCGGGTATTTTGGAAAGTCCTTATGCCTATTTATGAGACCACGGAGCGAGTATTTTCGTTCGTCACACTTAGTGAGTGAAAACCACAACAACCGGATGCCACATGCTATCTCACGGACTCAAATATCTCTTTTTTCCTAACAAATTAACAGGGATCTCGGGAGACTTTTTGTGCATTAGGGGAGCAGAAGTCTTTTTAGAGGCATTATTCTTCAATCGATTGGTTTTCCCATATTTAAGGGAGGGGCCTTGGTAAAAGATTTGGGTGCGTATCCCATGATTATTGTTGGCAACCACATCAACGGTTAATCTTGTCTAACTATTCAGAAAATCGATGTTGCCAGTTTTTCAATTGACCTTACCGTGACCCTGACGAGGTCAAAGTTCAAAGGTCATACATCATCCAAAGTATATCGCCTTGGTACCAAAATGTGCATTTCACAAGGACTATTGTATATGATATTTATTTTGTTATTTGACCTTTCGTTTTCTCGTATTATGCAAATAACCTAATAAGAAGACAAGAATAGTGCAGAAACTTGCCTTTATACAGGCCCATTCCTGTCCAAAGCAGAAGGTTTAGGAACCGCAAGTTTTGCATATGTATCAATCTGTAAACAATCTACTCTGCTTAAATTTAGGAACCCTAGCCATCCCATTATTTCATTGCTATTGCCTAATACCCATGGGTAAGGAAAGACACTATCGTCGATTGGAAAA
>JAMKCH010010714.1:0-34852 GCA_023653785.1 Ophioderma brevispina
CCAAGTACTTTATTGGCTTTGGTGGTGATTTGGTCAATGTGGGTCTTCCATTTCAAGTCTTTGTTCAACTCAACGCCCTAAGTAGGGATGGTTGTCCACTTTTCCTCGGTTCTTCACCGCAGAAAGTGTAGGTGATCTTTGGTGTGGGTTCCCTTGTTTTGGTTTTGCATGATTTTGGCATTTTGACGATTGAAACTCATTTTCCTTTTCTTGTTGCCAATTTTGAAACGGTTTTAGGTCATCCTGAAGGGTCTCAGATCATCCTGTTGTCACAGAGATTTACAAATGACGCATCATCTGCAAACAACCTGACTTATTAGCAGTATAATATAAATATAATTTGTAGTATTGTAGTAGTAGGAGAGTCTGGTCTGACTCAGAGATTTTGGAAATATATGTTTTTGAAGTAATGAAAATAGTTCATAGAACTAAAGATCAGTAACCTCTAATGCAGCCCAATTCCTAAATTACTGAGATGAAAATCGGATTTTTCGTTTTGATGCAGTAAACAATTTATGTGTAAGCTATTACTTCCATAGGATACTTGTGTATAATTCCGATCTGGCATTTTATAACAGTTTTTATTTTTGTATATGAAGGAATTTCGCTTTATCTTAGCATTTCACACAGTGATTGATATATGGACAAAGCATGTGTACATGCAAAAAACACAATTTTTTTGGACTTGAGGGCGCCCTCCTCAGGATATCTCTGAGTTGGCCTTTAACTAGGACTAGAAATAACGAAGTTATAAATAGTAAACAATGTGTCCTTAAAAACTGACTTCTTTTTTAAGGCTAGCACAGGATGAACTCCAAAACTTGGACCACCAGCAGGCAACATGACTGAACTATTGGGCTCACTGTAAGCTGGGTGTGTGTTTTGCCAAGAAATCTTTAGTTTGGCGTGCATGAGTGGACAGGGAACACAATGACCAGGATTTTGGGTCCAACACCAGGGCAGGCACAAGCGCGTCCCTATAATTCCTATATTCCTATATTTTTGAAACTCTCCCTATAAAATCATCCCTAAAACTTCCAAAATCCTATATTTCCCCCTATATTTTTTTTCTGCACCAGAAATAAAGATTGAATGTTTGCCTGATTTTTCAAAGAATTGATCAAAAGTATTGCGTTCATTCGATCTAAATGTTCATTATAAGGATCTTTTAAAACAAGCATTACAGCATTAGGTATCTCCAACTTAAATTTTGCATGGTTGTATAAAGAGTCAGCTTCAAGTCCTTGTCAATTTTAGGACTTGCTGCAATTTGATACTTTGTTTGAGGCCATTAATCTTTATTTAGGTTAAAACAGAAAAATAATCTTTTGTCAGAAATCATAGACCACTGTGTTTAATATTCTTTACAAAATATATCAGAAGTCAGCTTGGGAAACTCGGACTACACAACAATTGAATCAAATTGACTGTTTCTCCATGGAGGGGGATACTAAGAGTTTGTTTGGTTGAGGGTGTGCAGCTGGATTTGAAACCCTTGCCCATTCATAAGGGTTATTTTGGGTTTAAAAAATACCCCATTGCTGAGGATTTTGCTTCAAATATGTATCTTTTGTTCAAGATTTTTTTGCTCAGGCAAAGCCCCGGAAGATCTTGGCCTTTTTCAGATTTTTTTTGAGGCATTTTGAGGAAATGACAACTCTTGCACCAAGAACCAATATTGGCTAACACAACATTTGGTATGAGATGCAGGTCAAAGCAGGTCCAAGGTCACATCTGTGAAATTGTATTTGTTGTTTTTCTTCTATACTCTTATATCCCCTTGATTGCTAACATATGTCACCTCTTGATCACTCTTATACACATTGATCAATTACCTGCATACTTTGTGTAAAGAATAACTGGCCCAAGATTCACCAGGTGTGTACTGTGTAGGTGATCTCTAAAGACCCCCGTTGTGACCTTGGAAATATGTGGTTAAACTATTAAATGTCTTTTTGGTGGGTCAAGTTGGGTGCTATGACCATCACACTTGCTAAAGAAATTAACCAGCCCCAAACACAATTGGGTTGGACACAGATTGCCCTCTGAGAACCTGATGTGAGTTCTTCTGACCTTATTTTTTTTATGTCAAATGCAATTTTTCCTTAGCAAATGAGGTATTAAACTATTAGGTGTTTGAATCATGCTAAAATGAACCACTCTCGCCCAAAATTATACAGAGTGTACACAGATTGACCGTTAATGACCCCAACATTTCCATCCTTGACACCTTTTTTATTAAAATCGTAAATTGCCACCAAATTTTCTTTAAAAAAAAAAAAAACCACTGGCTAATGACTTAAGGTGTACACTGATAGATCTTTAATGACCCATGTGATCTTTGACCATGTTTTGAGAAAAAAAACTGGCAAATGCAACTTCCCTCCTCCTTGGTAATGATACATGGTGTACAATGGATTCAAGTGCTGATATTGACATAGTTAGTTGTTACATTAAGTTTGATAAGATAGAAAGGGATATAACAGGCTATTACCACTTCTAAAATCCACAACTATTTGTGTGCCAGATAATAGCAGGAAGGCACATGTACAATTTTTCATCTGTAAAGTGTGAGATTTTTCCAATGTATCTCAAAATGAAATTTAAAACTTTCAGAAAACTATTGCAATTTCTTCCACAAAACAACACCTCTTTGACCTAGATGGATATGGGTTATCACATAAGGTCAAAACTTCAATGGCTATGACTTTCTACTTAAATAATTAATATCTGCCAGGAAACCCAGATTCCCTCAAAACAAATGGATATGGTGCACAGTCGGAAGCATTCCCCCCTCCCTCATTATTAATTACTACAACATGGAATATTATCTTCATGTAATATAGCCAATACAGCCAGAGACGGCTCATTTTTTGGCAATATCTTTCTAATAAATTAAAATTGCTGTCTGATATCAATTGAAAGGGCGCCCACTTTCCAAGTAAAAATACATACAAATTCCTATATTTTCCCTATAATTTTCTTGATTCTCCCTACTGTAAACTGAAATGGTCTTGAATTCGAAAATCATCTTAATTGAAATACCCAGTAGAATGAGGAATTAACTTTTGTTGCATCCATGAACATAGGCGTAAATCCCGGGGGGATGGGGGGATATGTCCCCCCCAATATTTTGATGAGGGGGGGATGGTCTATACGATCCTCCCCCCCCAATGTTGATGCCATTCATGTGTTTTGACCCAAAATAACCTCATATTGTAACATACTGTTTTTAAAAATGGTAAATTTCTCCTCTTCTGCGCGCTTCGCGCGCATTTTTGTTCTAATTACAGTTATCTTAATGATTTATGTTTCTAAATGGCAAAATTTAGCGCGCTTCGCACGCACAGTTGCTAGAATAGATCTTTTCAGCAAACCCCATTTCATTCATAAATTTCCATCAACCCCATCCCATCCCCCCAAATGTCAAAAGAATTTACGCCATTGTCCATGAATTCAGACCGGAATAAAATACTAAACAATGAATTCAAGACCCAATCCAATACAAAAGAAGTCCCAATGCTTGAATTCAAGATGATTCCCAATTCCACCAACTTTTTATCTTGTGAGGGCTTTAAGATTGTCAAAGAGATAAACTTTGTCTGCATGGGTGCACTCATATAATAGGCAGTATTGTATGGAGCTTTAGAATCCTTGTAATATTATTGATTTGGTTTTGGATCTTGGAGTGGACTGGATTTAAAATGCTTTCCTGTTGTTACAGCCTAATTCTCTATCACAGTGAGGGCTTAAATTTTAGATGATTTTTTTTCCACAACAATTCAAGAAGAATTTTCAAGTTTACAGGCTATATTCCCTATATTCTTGTTTTTTTTGCCTATATTTAAGGCCCTATATTTTGCAAGGGTGCACTTGTAGCCCTGCAATGGTGACATTTCTTTGGCCTGGCAGTGAAAGAGCACAATAACGAACCATCCACAAGCAGGCTAACGGCTTAAATTGCACCTCATAGAGTGTTATAAGTGGAATTTCATAGTTTTACCAGGAATTATTAACCTAGGCAACACCACAAAAAACTACTCAGTTGAAATAGAGCTGACTGTCGCCATCACCTGCCGGGCTGTCTGCTTGTTCCTACCCCTAGACAGTTTGCAGTGCAGCACTCTCTGCAGTCAAGGCTGTTCAATGTTTTAATTGCGCGCCCGATGTAGCATGCAGTGCATAGGGATGAAAGTTCCAGGTGACTGACCTCCAATAAGTTCCGGGTACTTACCTCAAATCCTATCAACCTCGCCACAACACTAAGGCGGCGTCCCCCTGGCGTTGGCGCACCTCGGGTTACGCAGGTAAAAACACATTACAATTCAATATTTCCAGGTATATTGCAGGATTTTCATCGGCTCCGCATTATGGGTAATGTTTTTTCCTTCTTAACCATGTAAACATTTAAAAGATTCCAGATCGGCAAAGGTAGAAAAATCATTGGACATCGGGTTGACCTCTCAGCCTTATACTGAACATCAGTGAACCCTTAGAAAACTAAGCACACGAAATTTCCAAGGTTCAGAATCGCATCGCGCAGGTGTAATTGACCCAGCCAAGGTCGAAACAATTGTGACCTCACTGGTGAAGGGAACCAATCGGCTTCGAAGTTGTCGAACCTCTTATCATTCCACAAGGGTGCGGTAATTTGTATTGTCCAATTAGCGGGGATCTTAAGCGCTACTTTAATTAGCATTTTCGATCTCTGTACACGGGTTAAAGTGATTGCAGGTCTCTGCAGGATGCAATCTTTTTGCATTGGGACTTGTCAACTTATCTCAAGCTAGAAATTTCAATTTTGCAGAATCCAGGCAACGATTGACTTCATTTGAACTGTATTCTATGTCGTGTATGTTCTTTCTAATGAATCTCCTTTCTAATTTGTTAACTCAAATTTATATTTTTTAGTTTTAACCCTATCATTACTTTTTTTTGTACTATTAACTTTAGTCTAGCCGAGTTTTTGCTTCTGTGCTTTTTCCGCTACGTATAGCCCCTACTATCCTTCCTCTACAAAGCAAGCAGCAGTTCATCATAAAACGGGGTCCACTGTCCACCATATGGGCCACAAAGTCAAGAATTTTGTATACTTACAGACCTCTATGCTATGACAAAAACGAAATCCGCACATATAATGAAAACGTTGATGTCCTTAGCATCCCTACAAGCTTGATTTTAAAAATACAATGGTGCACACCCTCATGCGTACACCGTGAAATGTTGACCCTAAAGGGCCAAAATGAACCGAAAATTGAAAAATTAATCTAACACACCAGTTCGTCATTCCCACTTCCTCCCCGGGTGTAGATACGTAAATTGGTAATAAAGTCACGGAAACAACATGCATATAATTTAGGACTACTCAAAGGTAAAGATTTTCAATAGTGCTGGTTTTGTACAGATTTGGATTTTGCTTATTCCGCAATCGGATCCGCTGGCGTCACCCCACCCCAGCTTTTTCATACACTTTCGCACGTACATTGTAGGAGGTGTACGGATGAACTTGCAACGCCGGTGAACGATCTAGTTTAGTCAGACAGGTAATGTCACCGTTCCCCCCCCCCCCCCACCCCCCCCCCCACCCCCTTTCTGTAACGCATGGATTTGGTGGAAATTCTAAATTTTTTAGAAAAGTTTTGAATCAATGCGCATATTTTTTTTTATACACCCCTTTTTTTCATTGACAATCTCGTAAAAATAACCAGAGAACATTCGTCCCTTTAACTATGTTTGACATAACAACTTCTGTTTGTCCATGTTAATTATTAATGCTTTAAATAATTATCATAACCACTGTGAAGTTGCTCAAGAGGCGCCCCGGGGGGCCATCCGGCCCGCCACACATTGGAATTTGGCCCTCCTGCTCTAAAATATAAAAGGAAACATAAAATCATGTGTATTTGGCCCTCAAGTAGGAAACATTTCACAGATGGGTTGGCATTCTCTGTCCCGTCAGCTTAATATAATTAAAGTTAATTAAAATATATTATAAGTTCATTTTACTCAAAATTCTTTTCTTCTGTTTTGTTGGATATCTGCAGCGCAGAACGCTGACATATGCCATAAGTGTCAAAATTTGTACCTATTAACATCCAATTAACAAATAGATTTCATTAATCGGGTCTTCCACCAGGTTGGGCCGCACTTTGTTGACATTACAAGGAATATAAAATGCATTTTTAATAGCATAATTTCAGTGTCCTGCATTTTAATAGGGGTAATACATTGATAGTCTAGGGTGAAAAATGTATAAATCATTTAAACGCCATGAACACCTCGATTTTATTTTTTTGAATTTCTAGTGTGTAAAGTTGCCATAAGACTTGTTCCGGACCGTAAATGGACAAAAACCACGTCCATGTTACAGCTTAATGCAACTGTACTCACAACCAACCCGCTTTTAAACATTAATATCTGCAAAACATCATTTCATTTTACCGAAAGCATAACACAAGACATACTTTGAGTAATTTTTCATCAAATGTATATCTAAACTATATGTTTAGTAAGCGATTAAGTTTGGAACTGCTGTTCGGACGTAACAGTGGACACCATGCATGTTTTTAAAATATAACTTTACAATGAGCAGTACATGATCATCCTTTTAATATGTCTACATTATTGGTTGATACACCTTTGATGTAGGGACACTTCTAACCTTTTAATCCATATCTTTGGCAGTGACACAATAAAATGTTTCAAATTGTGTCAGACGTAACGTGGACACCACGCCCCAAATAACCACATATCCTCAGTAAACAAAATAACCTAATTGCTCTCACTGTGAATGGTTAATGTGTGAATGTAGTACAAGTAGTGACTGTACACATTTTGATGGGATTGTAAGGTAAATTAGTAAAATTTCTGATGCCTCTAAGAGTGGACACCACCTGTTACGGGGAATACCTCATTTTTTGATGGTCATACTATCATTTTGGGATAAATCATGGAAAAGGAACTGTAATAATCATTTAAAATTTGGGTACAGTATTGTTGTAAAATGATAAAAACAGGAAGATTAAAATAATCCATAAATTGTCTAAATTTGCAATTATGTAACAAGTTTTTTTGTCACAAATTTAACCTCTTTTTGAGTCACTTCCTATTTTAATTACGAAAAATCTGAAAAAAAATAAAGCGGAAATGGCGTATGTGTTTGTTATCATGTTAAAGACCTTATAACATATGTATCAATTGCTAAAAGTAACTTCTGAAAATACTTTGCATCTAAAATAAAATTTGAATTATATTCCTAGGCTATAGCAAAATATGTTTGTCCCAACTAATATGTTTGTATCATGAGTTAGATCATCATTCAGGAGAGTGCAGGTACAATGTGTTTCTCTTCTCTACGGCGACCTGTTATAGCCCTTTTGTGTGTAATGTCTATGGGTTTACCACACTAAACTAACTTATACACAGTAGTCTATGGGGAAAAGGCAACTTTGAGCAGGGTTTCTTTAACATTAAAACCCTCACAGAGGAAATACAAACAATATCACCACCAAAGACAAGCTAAAATCACCAAATAACCAAATTTTGAACATGATGGGCCAATTCCACCGTCATGGACGGTACGTTTTGCCCACCCTCGCTGTTTTCAAAATGCATTCAAACGTACTTGAAAGCTAAGGAATTGACTTTTATTTCTGGTACTGATATTTAACATACTATGTTTAAACAAAGAATACATCAAAACATCTAGAAAGCTCTCATTAATTAACAAGAAAAGAGCTATAGAAGTCAGCTCATGGACGTTACGAAAATGGACAAGCACTTGTTTGGCATCAGTGATAACCAAAACTCTAGTGAAGTTGCAATCTCAAGTTTCAAATTCCTGTTTAGTATTTTAAATATGGGTAACACTTTATTAACTTTTAATTTAATATAAAGGAAAGCACCTTCTTATATAAATACCTATAGAAAATCTTCCAAATGTATGTCATGGATATTACATTTGTGTAAATGTCATGGACGTTACATAATTTGAATTTCAACATTCGCTCATTCAAAATTGGATAACCCATAGGTGTGTGTTATGGGCATTGGCATCCGTTTGTTTGATGCCATAGAACTATAAATTTGAAGGTTACTTGATGTTTGAATAATTGTATTATTTAAAAGAACCATTTAGGTCAAACCTGGGTACGAGGGCGCGTTTCTATTTTTTTCACACCACCGATTTTGAAAAAAACAAACTTCCTTAACATTACCACTATAAAGATAACCAATTATGTGACATGCTCCTAACATTGAGCATCTTACATCTTTATTAGTTTGCCTGTAACATCATTTGAACATTAGTACAGTTTTTGTTATGTTTCTCCTTTCCCGTAGGATTTTTTCGTGCCAAATTGATTTTATTGGCTAAATTTGTCAATTTGGGGTGCGATTGCAAAAGTTATGTGCCATTTTTTTCAACATTTGAAGTTCATCGACATTTTGAATTTCAAATGACCGCCATTTTTCAGTATTTTTTTGTCTTATCTCGGCTTATGAGTAACTTAGAGGATAACGATTGGTGGCATTGCCATGTTTGTGATACCAGTGATTCCATTAAAAGCATTGTCTTACATGTAACTGATTTGGTTCGGCCGCCATCTTGAATTTCAAAATGGACGCCATTTTAAATTATGTAATGTCCTATATCTTGGCGTGTGAGCAACGTAGAAGAGTAAAACTGGTGGCAATATCCATGTCTGTGATACTAGGGATTCCATTGTCAGCATTGGCTTACTAATTTGGGTTTGCTGCCATCTTGGATTTCAAAATGGCCGCCATATCGAATACACTTATTTTTTAATCTCAGCATGCCAGTAATAAAGCAGCTTAAGAATGGTAGCACTGCATGTACTATGATGATGATTCCAAATCACTGCATGCCTATTATTTCATTGAGCAAATTCAGCCACCATGGAAGATTTGAAAATGGCCGCCACTAGACATTTCTTATGTTTTGATTAATTGTAATGTCAAAGAACTAATATCAAATATCAGTATATAAATGACAGATTCTTCTATAACACTATCCGTGAAATACCTGACTTAGATCTTGGATTATCTTTTCAGTACATGAAGATTATTTTGATCATACTACGTTATTTCGGACACTTTGTTTGAGATGTAAGCATTAATCAATAATATTTTCGTGAAGCAATGAAGTTAAAACTTCTCATGTTCACCTTTTTAGCGACACAAAAAGGTTTCTCATGCAAACTTAACTAAAATGCATAAGATGTTTTTGCATTCCCGCGACGACTTGGACCCAAGTTACAATGTTCCCATCACAAAAAAGGAAAAAAAAGGCTATTCAAATTCCATTAGAGGCTTTCATAAATACACGGTTACCCAGTACCTAGTCACGATCGTCTTTTTGGACTATACGTTGTAATAATTTGTGTTACCACAGTCACTGCATTTACACAGCGCTGGACTTGGCAAATGTGCTGCATTTGCTGTTCTTGACATACACCATGCACAAACAAGTTTTCAAGAACATTTAACATGCTGTCTAGGTCGAAACTATCCTCACGAAATTTCTGGGATATAACCATTGCGTCACAGCTTGAATCTAGGCTTTATCCACCTACTCTTAGATATGCCAGCAAATTTGCTCCCAATCAGCACCACTAAAAGCATGCGGACCAAGTAGACCTTTATTTTTTGCTTCCAATTACTGCCAACCTTACACGTATGTCAATTGTGCACTTCGCTTAAAATTCCTTTTTCAATGATGAAGCGAAGCTCGCCTAGAAGGCCTTTGGTTGAACACAAACCAATTAGGTAAATGAAGACATCCGTGTCTGGCGAATATACATCTCTGATGTTTCCGTCAGTCTTGGACGCAACAAGTACGTGCATTGGGATCAAGGTGTCTGCCTCCTGATCCTCGTGTGAGTGCTCACCAATATTGGCGCCATACACACCTGGTTTGTTGGAATACGTTGAGGTTCCATAGATACCAACTAAGCTCTTGCTGCTATCTTCATATTCATGGAGTAGAGCTTTTCCCAAGTTATCTGTCAGTTAAGACTCCTTTTCATTGTGAGACAGCAGGGTTTACAGTGGTACTAGTTTGATATTGGTCGAGTCAAACTTGACCGAATCAATACCAGCAGACCTTTTACCACGTGTCTGAGCTTTCAGAGAGTTGTTGATATCTGTCGAAGATAACAAATCCTCATCATACTTGAATACGATCTTAGGATGCTTCGAACAAATATGTTGGCAAAAATAAGAGCAGTTATACGTTGATGACCTTCTTGATGCTTGAATGGCATCCCGATAATGCACAAATTTTATTGGCTCTCAAACTGCTTGAGTGAATCAGCCGGTGTTTAAGTCTACCTGAGTCACTTGGTGGTTCCCGGTTGGAATCCTCAATGGCTGGACATATGTACTCTTGTGAGTTGGGATTAGAAGAGGCATATGAGGAGAAGCGTGATCTGGGGATAACACAAAACTCTGATAAGACTGTTCAATGTTTGGTCCGAAAAGATTTGGGATGAAATGTCTGACGTAGTCACCATAAATTCCACCCAGAGCTGCGGGGGTTATTGGTCGTGCACTTAAGGATATTCCTTTGAGCAGTGTTTTTCCCAGGAGTAGATAGTGGATGTGGCGCCCAGGGCAAGATGTCAATGTGAGACTCCTTGCGAGTAGCTTGAGCAATAATGGGTGGGATCCAGGGGCTGGCCCGAGGGCCCTAATCTGGTATTAGGGCAAATCCCCTTGCAGCGGTCCAGGGGGCGGAGCCCCCCGACGCTCTTGGATTTTAGATGTTTGTTTGCTTTCGGTGAGCTCTCAGTATTTCATTATCTTGAAACAGATGAACTCTACAGTCCCGCGCCGGGGTTCAGGGGCGGAGTAACCTGCGGAAACTCTTGGATTGTAGTATGTTGAGTTGCCTTTGGGAGCTCTCGATTATCTATTTTCTTGAAGCAGATGAACTGTACTACTCCCGGGGGGGGGGGGGGCGGCCAGGGTCGACACCTTTTGAAGCTCTGAGTTTTAGCATGTTTTGAGTGCCTTCGGAGAGCTTTCAGTTATCGCATTATCTGAAGCGATGAACTCTACTACTTCTGGTGGGGGCCAAGGCCGGAGCCCACAGAAGCTCTTGGGTTTTAGAATGTTTGAGTGCCTCAGAGAGCTCTCAGTTTTCGCATTATCTTTGAGCAGATACTACACTACTTCCGGCGTTGGTCGAGGGGCGTGAGCTCCCAGGAACTCTTGGGTTTTAGCATATGTTTGAATTCCTTCGAGTGCCTTCATAGTTATCTCATTATCTTAAGTAGATGAACTCTAACTACTACTTCTCCACCAAATAAAACAATAAACCGGTGGGGGGGGGGGGGTCTATAGTGGGGGCTCCTCCTGGGTTTTAGAAGGTTTGAGAGCCTTTTGAGCGCCTCAGTTACTCATTATCGTGACGCAGAGAACTATACTGCCCCAGGCCGGGGTCCAGGGGGCGGAGTCCTCGACGGCTCCATCTCAGGTTTAGTATGTTTTGACGCTCGGTGAGCTCTTAATCATCTCATTATCTTGAAGCAATGAACTATACTCAACTCTAGGCGGGGGATCCAGGGGGCAGAGCTCTTGGGTTTTAGCAGTTGTGTGTGCCTTTCGGAAAGCTCTCGCAGTTATCTCATTATCTGAAGCAGATGAACAATACTGCCTGTTTTTCTTTGGGTCAATTTTATTTTTCGCCAAAGTCCTTTCAGCGCCCCCCTGATGTGGCGCCTGGGACACGTGCCCCTCCCCCTTTGCCCTCCCCTATCTACGCCACTTTTTCCTTTGAGCATGATAACCTGGTACAAGTCGTGCATATTTATGGAGTATCTGAGCAAAAAAAATTGTACTTGACTTGCCCTCCTGCTCACTCACCCAAAGACCCCCATTTTTTTTAAGTCCTCTTCCCGAATGCCCCTGGGGTTTCGGAAGCGCCACCTTATACCCATATCCATTTCATATGTGATCCCCCCCCAGGTGTAGCTCCAACTCTCCCTGTTTTACTTGCTTTAATTAAATGAACTCAGAGAAATTTGGCCATCTCCAGAAGGTCTGACCAAGTGCATGCCGGAACTGGTCTCTGAAGATTGACTTTACCTCTTTAAAGACACACACATGCCTTCTGGTCTCATATGAAGCCTATTGCAGAGTTCGAGACATTTCAGGATCATGGTATACAAAGTTTCGAGCTGCAAAGATGCTTCCCCCCAAAGGAGGAGGAATAAGAAGGCATGACATTGGTTAGATGGTACTCTACACCACGCTTAAACAACTTTCCAGTAAAGATTTTACGGATTGCCGATGGTGAATAAGGACCAGCTTCAATGCCGATGGATTCAAGATACTTTGCGTTAGCAAAGTGAAGCAAAACAAGCATGGAGCTTACCAACTCTCAAACCCAGTTGGTATTTCCTGTTGAAGATTGCAGTTTCATTGCTCTTTCGTACAAGTCATGATCAAGTGTTGAGAGTTTGTGATGAGGACCTACAACTAAAGTGGATATCCCTTGAGCGAGGCAAAACACTGTATAGAGGGCAGTATAATCAGTTGGAGGTCTTCTTAACAAATTTGGTTTCCATGCTGGTCACTGACGATAGTCTGGAGAAATTTAATCTTAAGACCTCTGGCTTGCAGTACGCAGAAAAAATAGATCGAAAGCCTTGCAGTACGTGGAAAAGCAGATAGAAGACCGTTTAGTTCTCCCATAAACTTTACATGGTACCCTGTCCCAATCTCCGTGTCCCAAATACTCCACCCCTTGGCCTTTGTTTACTTAATTACTCTTTAATTTTATTTATTGAAGTCTGATCAAACTAAGATAACTTGGCTTTAAAATAAATGCTTACTTGGAAGTATTCAATCACATTTAAGTACTCTAATTATTACAAATATATCAGACTTATCTAAAATATGAAAGGGCTCCATCCTAGAGCAGGCCCCAGTTCAAGACACAATGCCATGCTTTCAATTATCCCGCCCTAAATTTACCAAAATGCCGGCGCAGATGGTTAACATAGAGTCTGTTATGAATGGCAGCTAATTAGGCTTATCGGATTATAACATCAACGGTTTTCCCGTTTGGAAAACATATAATTGAAAATGGCGGCCATTTTGAAATTCAAGATGGCGACTAAACCAAATATAAAAAATAAGGAAATGATTTTAATGGAATCCCTAGTATCACAAACATGGGTATTGCCACAACTTCACTTTTCTACGTCACTCACAAACCAAGATATGGGACAAATTGTACATCATATAATTGAAAAAGGCAGCCATTTTGAAATTCAAGATGGCGGCCAACCCAAATTAGTGACAAGCAAAACAATGCTTTTATTGAAATCCCTGGTATCACAAACATGTGTATTGCCACCATTTTTACTATTCTAAGTTGCTCATAAGCCGAGATACAGGACATAACATAATTAATAATGGAGGCCATTTTGAAATTCAAGATGGCAGCCGAACAAAATCAGTTACAAGACAGACAATGCTTTCAATGGAATCCCTGGTATCACAAACATGGGTATTGCCACCATTTTTACCCCTCTAAGGTGCTCATAAGCCGAGATATAGGACAAAATATAATGAAAAATGGCGGCCATTTTGAAATTCAAAATGGCGACTGAAGGCATCATTGAAAAAAATGGCACCTAACTTTTTTGAAATCAGCACCCCAAAATTGACAAAGTTAGCCAATAAAATCAATTTTGGCACGAAAATCCCACGGGATCTAAATATATGACATATCAAACTATACTAATTGCATGAATGTGCCTATTGAAAAGCACAGGGGTCAATGCACTTTTCCCCTGTACAATTCAATGGGAGTATTTCCAAGAAATAAACTGTAGGCAGGCCTACTCACAAACTAAAGGTGATAGAAGGGTGAAACTTCTTGAGCAGGTAAAACTTAGGATTATCTTTCCAGTTGTTACCCTTTGGAAGGTAGCATATTTAAAAAAGTTGCGAGAAATGATGTAAAGCGCCCTCGTGCCCAATTTTGACCTAAAATGGCCATTTTTAAGAATTCTAATTATCAAAATGTCATGAAAACTTCAAGAACAGATTCTCTGACATCAAAAACATAATTTTTAAATATTAAACATCCCATAATACCCTTTTACAGGGATGTTTAAATGTGTAACGTCCATGACGTAACATCTTATGACGCTCATTAGCATATTTTGGATTTTTTTGTCTGGGCACCCTGGTTTAACTTTTTGCACTTTTTTCATCAAAAATGGGATCAACATCATTAAAGTCATCAATTTATCCTGTGTTCGAAGTGATATGAAACTATGACCCAATTATGACCCTCTATGAATATAGCCCACCTCCAAATGAATGTCCTTTTCTTATTTAGGGCCAGCATATACTCTCCTTGCCCTATATTCTATGTTTGAAGAGTGGCGTGGTTAGAGAGCTTGCCTTTGGACCCAATGGTCCCCGGTTCAAATCTCAGTGGGGCCTACTTGCTGGATTTATTCTAGGTACTCAATTCTGGATTTAATTTGTAGAGGAGCTATTGATTAAAATCAGAATTGCCACTCTCCTCATGGTTCATTTGATATGGGCAAATGAACCATGAAAGCTCTCACTGTACCCATTGTGTGTGTCTCGTCAATGTTTGGATGTAGCAACAGGGCGCTGATTAAGCTGCTGCCATTTGTATAAGTTGCTTTGTCTCTGTCTAAAATATGTTAATTAAATAATGTTAAGCGCTGTGATACTTGGTTTATCCTTGTAAGAGCGCTATATAAAATGCCTGAATAGAATAGAAATAGAATAGAATCTTATTTTGTGTTATTGTACATGGTCAAATGAAAGGGTAAGAAGACTCAAGTGTTGAGGGAAAAGTCATCAAATGTCACTTGAAACTTGTTTCTTGGATATGAGGGGTGAAGAGGAAAAATTGAAAAGGGCTTTCAGAAACTTATCTATAATTTGGAGGATTTCCTTCGGCAGTAAAGGCCTGTCAGCAGCTTAAGGTGGGGGCCCCTAGTGTCAAGGAGGCACGCAATATCGCACTTTAGTGCGACTAACGTGGTTGTCCAGGGGGCCCTGAGAGCCAATATTTTTAGGGGGCCATCAGCACTGCTGATACTGCTGACTCTTAAAATTCCGCCACTGCCTTCCAGGGTGCTGGTAATGAGGAGCTTCAAACCTTGACTTGCATGAAACTTTTGTAAAAAAATCATTTACAAACCCTCAATTTTAAAATACATCAAAACAAAGGTGTCCAAAAAATCGGCAACACAAAACTTCACCAAGTTTATAAAGGAAATTATTAGCGATGCCCCAGATAGGGAGGTATATACAGGCTCCAACTGGCAACCTAGTTACCTCCCCAGAAATGGTTGATTTTCAAAAAATCTGAAGGTACATGTACGTCAAGAAACATGTTGGAATCCCCTTACGATAAGAGTGGCCTCTCAAGTTGGTTCTTAATTAGACAATTAACTTGTAATTGCTGAAATCTCTTGGTTTGCATCCTAATATTATAGATACTTTTTCACCACCATATAAAAAAAAAAGAGTAAAGAGTTAACACAGGTTACAAAGCTGCATCTTCAAGCAAACCATCTGGAATATTCAATGCCAACCTAAGAGAATTATATCAGATAGTCAATACACAACCCTTACGTGGTTCACATTGGGTATTGCTATCAACATGGTTGTGCGCATGCGTCGCTAGTGCAGTTCAGCTCTAACAATCGCTGGAAAGAATTCCTGTCTACTAACTCCGGTTTGTTTGACAGAAAATCTTTTAGAGGTTCTCTGTAGTGCCTATGAACCCTGGAACATTTTTGGGCCCCCGTTTTGTTAATTGGAGTAAACTATTTTGCCGAATTTTTTTTCAACATTCTGAGTGGTAGTCAGTCAAACATCTACTGGTCGTCCATCTCTTGGCCCTTTAAATTGTGTGTTGTTACTAGTCCCTGCCGCCACTGACTGTGTGGGGGGGGGAGGGGGGTGTCACGTTTTTTTTTAAGATTTCAGCTATGTTTTGTTGTTTCTCAGACTGGGAGGAATACAACGACAACAACAACGATGGCGGCGCACGCCGAAGCATTGGTGATATGGGAGAGATAACTTCCGCGTGTGCCGTTGCGACAATGGCGCTGTTCGTGAGTAAATTAGCCGGTGGGGTAGGAGGTCCTTCTATTTTCAGTATAGTGTGTTGCCATCTGTAAACACTGAGTGCTCTGAGTTGATTAATTTTGCAGCAATTTTTCATCATTGGTATCCTTCTCCAGTTTCAGCAGTTGTATGTAGAATAACACACTGGGGACACTAGTGAACTCATTCAAAATGAGTACGAGATTTCTGATCACCCAACTTATACATGGTCCAATCATTATACTGTTAAAGTACTTTCCAAGCTTTACTCAACATTCTCAATGCCACAGACATACAGGCCCACTCAGTTGGGTTACACAAAAGCAATCCCCAATGAAACTTATATGTATTATATCTCTGTGATGGTCATCATGGCCAGGCTGGGGGATTTGCATCCCAATCCTGGTCCTTACAAACCAAAATTCCATGCCTATTGTGTGGTAAAGCAGCCAAGTGTGTTGTGATGATTGCCAAGGCTGGTACCATGACAGACCAATGAAGATGAACAAGTGTATACGAATACCTTGCAGATAGTAGTCAAGTTTTACGTGGATATGCTGCCAATGCGGATCCCAAATTTTTTCTAGCTCCCTTTTTTTTTCAAGAAATCAGTAGTGAACTGTCAAATAGTATTTTCGATTTGCTTCGCCAGAACAGTGTTAACGTGTATCCTCCATGCTCCACCCTTTACTACTTCTCGCCCATCAGCAAAGAAATCTAGCAGCCAAAAGTTTAACATCTCTAAGCCCATGAGAAAAACTTAAAATTTCTAGTTTCAATTTCCAGGGTCCGGAATACACCGCGGAACTTCGGTATGCTGAAGATAATGATCCTGAATATATTATCGGGACAGAGACTCACCTTGATGACTCTGTTGGCAGTGGTGAATTGTTTCCCCCTCAGTTTACAGTTTTTAGGAAGGATAAGAAATTTTGGCCGCCATCAAAAGGGGCGGGGCATTCTGATAGCATCTAAACCCATAGAGTTGATCTTGACTTCAACTGTGAAGTCGTTGGGTGTTTTAGAGCTTCAAGGACCAAGAATTATATTTGTGTTACTTTTTTTAACAATCGTTCAACAAAAATTTGTAAGGCCGCTGGATATCTGGAACCCAGTACGTGAGTCACTTCATTAAAAGCCAGTAACTAAGAACAATGGTAGTCAATTTTTTTTTTTTATTTGGCTGGGGACTTCAATCTCAGACATGATTGGGATAACCATTCAGTGTACCAGGTGCTCAAGGCAAATGTTTTACATTACCCTCCGATTTGGTTTTAGATCAAGTTGTGGCGCGAACCCACAAGGAAAACAAATATCCTTGACATATTCCTAACCACCAATCCATCTTTAGTCGAAAGTTGTTCTCAAATACCAGATTGTCAGATCATGGTGGTATACCAGTTAATAGTCCCGTTTAACTCCAACCAAGGGTGTTGCCACACAAAAACCCCACAAAGTTATAGTTTAACCACAAAGCAATGTGGCTGCAATCAAATCTGAGCTTAAGGATTTCAGTGAGTACTTAACCTCTAAAGACGTCCTCAGATTGCTCTGCTGATGAGTTATTCTCTACTTCGTGAGAAAAGTTAAGAGTGTCCATGGAATGCCCACTGTGTCCTTTCCTCCTTTCTCGTATGGTCAGCAAAAAGGAACCGACTCCTTGGATAGCCTGGCATAAAGCGCATGCTAGAAGAAAACAAAGGGGCAATATAACCAGTGCGTAAAAATTCACCCCAGGATACTCTTGACCATTTCCGTGAACAGAGAAAAGCCCTCACACCCCATAGAGCACAAGGAAGTCTCTATAGGGAATACATAAACTCCATATGTTGGTCCGACTCCCCTAAAGGTTTGGTCGTATAAAAAAAACCCAAATGTGATTCGTGGGAAATCCCCTCACTGAAGAAAAATTGGTAAACTTCAGTCGGGGAATATAGATAAAACAAACACATACGTAAACGAACATTTTCAAAAGTATTCACACTGGAGAGAGATACTTACAATCAGAGTCTCCTAGCAATTTTCCAACTATGCCTAGATTTAATATTTCTACTGAGGGAGTATGTAAATTGTTTGACAAGAGCTAAATCCTAATAAGGCTACCGACCCCGATTGTATACCTGCCCCATATTTTGAATTTAAGCCTGCTGAAGAGTGGCCCCGGCTGTTGCTTTGGATGTATTTTTTCAGAAATACTCTGGATACAGGTTTTTACTACCGTCGTCATGGCTTGTGTGCCAACATCTCCCCAAATTTTGTCAAAAAGGGCGATCGCATGCCGCTGCTTCAAATTATAGACCAGTATCACTTCCATTTGTTGCAAAACCTTAGAACATATCATTCAATTCGCAAATTATGCATCAGTTGATAAATATTCCATGATACCGACAGACAACATGGTTTTAGGAAATATCACCTTTGTGAATCCAACTATAATCTTAACAGTTAATGACTTTGCTACATCACTCAACAACAGATCTCAATTGATATGAATAATCATGGATTTTTTCAAAAGCATTCGCACTGTAACCTACCCCATACCGCGACTTTCACACAAAAAAATTAAATAGTAATGGATAACGCCAACAAAACACATGCTTTTGGGAATTTGCAAATTTCCTTATGCACCGTACCCAGAGAGTCGTTGTCGGTGGTGAGCACTCTGCTTGGACAGAGGTAATTTCTGGCGTTTCCCCAAGGTCCGGTGCTTGGGGGGACCTTTTGGGCTTTTCCTTTGCATACATTAATGACCTACCACCACATATATCATCTGAAGTAAGACTATTTGCAGACGACTTATGTGTTTACAAACAATACAAAACCAATTTGACCAGGAACAACTACAAGAAGATTTAAAACACACCTGGCCCCAGTGGCAAGATGATTGGCAAATGCAACTTCAATGGGTGAAAAAAGTTCTTTGGTCATGAGGCTAACTCATGCGCGCAATCCTACGCCTTCAATTTAACAAACTCTCGGGACTCACACACTGGAGTTTACATCATGCCATACCTATCTTGGAGTTGAATATTACAGATAATCAACCTGGAATAAACACATATGTCGTCATTACATCCATCTGCAATATACCACTATTTCATTAAAAGAAATTCTCTACTCGTGTAAATAACCCATCAAGAAACCCGCTTACTTGTCGTTAGTTCGCCCCTTACTTTAAACTGGATATTCTCTGCCGTCTGGAACCCTTATACTAAAAGAATCTTATAAACACAGTTGAGAGTATCCAACGTGAGCAGCAAGATTTGTTGTCAATTATTATTCCAGGCAGGTACAGTATGTCTCTAACAATCATCAAGACGTAACAACTGGTGGTACACTAAAAGATAGAAGGACAGCAAGCCGATTGGTCCATCTTACAAAAGGAAAGGCAAGAACCAGGCCTCCTATCCCTGCCGGCGGATACCATCCTTCAGCCGATCCGGCGTCCGTCACGGCACCAGCACAGTAACTGCTACCAAACCATATTGTCAGAAAGACTGTTACAAGTACAGCTACTTCCACAACAAGTAAAAGACTGGAAACTTTGTTACCACATTCGTTAACAACTATAGAAGACCCACAGAATTTAAAAAAAACGGCCATCATAAAGCTCCTCAATCAACAGATTAAGTAGAGCCTACATGCGCCAGAACCATTTCCTGCATGCTTGAAATTGACATGGCCACCTGGAGTGGTTTGCAGTAACCAATCCAGATCCGATCCATCAAAACTAAATGGAAGAAATCCCAGTCATAATATTTTTATGATAGCCTGTGGACAGGTAGTGTATCTGATATAGCAGAATTTTGTTCTTGTTCATTTTTTTTTTACTTTGTTTGCATTTTTTCGTTGTTGGGCTTTTCAATCACTTGAATATGCTTGCACTACCCAACCGGCTCTCTTACTATGTTTTTTTTTTATGGTGTGCAGGAATGGATCAACGGATCAACAGGAGTGGGATAGAACATAAAATGCTTCCCAATGAGAGCTTTCGTGAAAAAGTTACTGTGAAAGTAATCAGTTTGTTGAGAAGTTTGAAAAGTGCTCACCACGCAGATGAAAGTTACCAGTACAGTAAAGATTCCCTAGATTACCAAGACATACCTTAGGCAACAGTCAGGAAATCATGATGGTATCAATTGTGGGATTAGGTTCCATCCTTCAAGACACAAGTTTATCACCTTGGAAACTGATTCCTCTGGAGAATGGATAGATAGGTAGGTGCAATTGGGAAGCCTTCAATGTCAGCAGATTTGGTGTCTCTATGGACGGGGCATTTTTCAACAATTGATACAATAATGCTATGTTTAAAAACAACCATTGGCCTTATAGCTGCCAAGTACAGTCAAGTGTGCGAGAAGATTATGTTATTAAAAAGAGAATTGCGCCCTAACTAAAGTAATGTCTGGACAGACCGGATAGAATTGTTGGTTTTCCAGTTTTGGTGTAATCTTTTTTATTTTCTAACTTTGTTTTGTTTTTTCAATTCACCAAATTTATATAAGCACTGCCTAGTACTTAATATAAGATGCATATTTTTCACACAGTGTTTATTTAGTGTCGTCTGCCAGAAGATGCTGTCATCGATGGACCTGAATCTTAACAAAATTGTTGACAAGCGGTAGAAAAGATATTTTTGATACTATAAGCAAGGGACTTATACTCCATCATGCTGCAACCAAATGTTGAAAATGCCAAAGTATTTGAATGAAACAGGCCGAAATATATGACTTTTGTCATTAGAGCAGGAGCATGGACCCACGTCAATAAACATCATCGTCTCGAAACTTAAAATGCTCCAATCATGTTGTACTTTACACGCCATATGTCCATCTAGTCATAAGGATTCCCAAAATGTCTAATTTGTGCCATCTATGACCAATGGTTTTGGAGTTATAGGTTACAATGGTAAAAAAGGGTCAATTTCCATTGTACAGGTGTCAAAATCAGAAGTAGCTCCAATTTTGGTAAAAACATCTGCAATGCATAGCTATCATGTTATTCAACAAAATAGATCATGGGGTAACATAATCCAATTGGCGTTGAGCTTCTTTGACCCTTATCTTGTTAAGTACACATTTAATATAATCAAAACTCTATAAACCAACTCCGGGAGCTAACAGACATTTGTAACACATCTCAAGTACAAAAGGTTTGAGTGATTAAATATGTTGAAAGACTGACAGGGACCCCTGAAACGTGATCCTTAAGTGCAGCAAATGGTGCTTAAGGAGAGGGGGCCAAGACAAAGTTTGTACAGGAGTCAATTTTTATTTTAAATTGTCCAATCATGTTGAAAAGTATATCATGTCATTTGTCTAACCACAAGGATTCAGGAAAGTATAGTGTGTACTAATCTACAGTAAGTTAAGCATTTTAGCTAAAAACAGCAAAATCATAAAAAGGTCAATTTCAGTGTACAGGGCGGTGCAAATTTTAAAGTTGCTCAGATTTATATAAAAAATGGTGCAAATTATTGATGGAGTTCATAGGATTAACATAAGGAATAGTTTTTGACTATCTTAAAACTGCTAGTTACGATGTAGGGGGCACAGAAGGTCAACATCCATTGCATTCAATGGGGCCATACCTTGTTTCTGCCCTACTTTCTTAAAGAGCATTTGAGACAGCCAAACTATTCTTTATTTTGATCCTATGAGCTCCACCAATAATTTGCACCATTTTTTATCCAAATCGGAGCAACTTAAAAATTACTAAAAAATTAAAAAAAAAAAATGACCCTTTTTATTGATTTTTGCTGTTTTTAGCCTATAACTCTTAAACCGTTACGTTGTGCATAGTACAAACTATAACCTTTCCGGATCCTTTTGGTTAGACAAATGACATGGAATACTTTTTCAACATGACGAATCATTAAAAAAAAATGACCCCTGTACAAATTTTGTCTTGCCCCTCTCCTTAAGGCACCATTTTGTTGGCACTTAAGAATTATTTTCCTGGGTTCCTGTAGTCTGTACTACATCTTTAATTTATCACTCAAACCTTTTGTACTTGAGATGGGGTGATCAAGTCTGCTCGCTCTGTGCTATTCTTTTAGGGAGCCCTCTTTCATCATGAAATAATTTGCAAGTATTTAAAATACATGTATAATGAGATTAACTTTTAAGGTTGGCCCTTGTACAAATTGAAATTTGGCATGATGTAATTAGCACTACTTTGCATGCACTTTAGCACTACAACTTAACAATTTTATTTTGTAGATCTTCTGTATTTATCTTCCATAGATGTGGTACCAAATTTTTCTATGGTATCTGTTCTCATCCTTCCTTGTGCATTCTTCAGCATCTCTGGTAGCTGTTTGGGCACTTCATAGACACAAGTATGGCAGATTCTACGCTGTTATTATTCTAGTCATGGGATTTATTGGACCAATCACAGGGGGCATTGTAACAAGTGAGTACCTAGCTACAGGCAAGATTCAGGTTTTGTCCATTCAATGACATCAATGCTTTAACACACCCGATGACACACACATTGTAGGTTATCCATTCCATGAAAGTTGGACCATAGTGGGATATCACATTGGACTGGTATGACCTTTTTACTGCTTGACTGTAATTGATGCAGAATCTTGATAAACTACAAATACACAGCCAGATTTTTTTCTTAGGATGTAACTTAGAGGTAGGCTACTCCATGTTTACTCTTAGCGCTACACCATGGGTTACCCTCTTGATGGATGGTGATGCAGTACCTAAACTATCTAAAGTATCCAAAGTACACAGGCCACAGGTGCATAACAGCTTTGTTTACTTAGCATCCTTATAGTGTACTCTGTAGTTGCCTGCTAGGTGACTTACATGTATACATGCCCAGGTGACCAGTAGGGAGTACTACGGGAGTAACCTTCACAGGTGCTCACTTCCCTACCAGCTCCATAGTATGCAGCACTGGCCCATAGAGGGCACCAACATTCCATGTTGTTTTATCCTTTTCTGATAATTTTAAGCTTAGTATCATATTGAGTTCAGCATCACCAACAAACCCCTAGATATGACATTTTGTGTGAAAATATTATAATAATCAGGTGACCAAAATGTAAAATTACTAAAATAATCACACACAGCTCAAATTGGGAGTACCCACATGGTACTTCCCCATGGGGGACTACTCTTTGTGAGTACCTAAGCGGATGATTACCCCACTTTTCGGCGATGTGGTACTCGTGCAGGTGGGTACTCGCGGCTACTTAACAGGATTTCAAAGGCCTTCCATGAGGAAATTGGTTGTGTAGCCTGGTTACCATGACAAGATCCACGCTATACAGGTCACCATTCCCTATGTAGCTGGGTTATCTGAAAGAAGATTAAGACTGATCAGAGATTTTCAATATTTTTTTTTTCTAATGCAAGAAGAGTGATCTGAATGCAACCATGATAAAAGTGCAACCATGATAAACTCAGTGTAGCTTGGTGTTTCCGTGCAATGTGATTTCTACTTTAAAAATATACCCAGATGATCCTACAAATCCATAAACTGAAATGCACTTTGTTTTCGCATTAAAGTTGACATTATGATTGATCGCTGGCATTTATTCTACAATAGTTAATTCCTTGCATGTTTTGACATTTAAAATTTTAAATAAAGCGGTTGCTATGTAATTATGACAACATTCCGAATGTTTGACATTAAAAGTCTTTTATAAATAAAAAGCTGTTGGTTGCTATATATTGCCACGTGGCAAATTTCAAAACTAAAAATTGTCCCTATCAAAAAAAGATCTACCCAAGACATTACCCTGCAGAATTCTGGTCGAGAACACAGACCTAAACAATAGAATCTGGGTGTGTTCTGGGTGTGAGCCTTACTAAATTACCTAGTGTGCCGGTGTGGACATTTGGAATAACTCCATGTCCTACCCAAGGACATTTTATTACCCAGATCACTTCTCCAAACCATTCAATCAAGGAGGTATGAGTTATTGAGTTAAGTACCTTAATCAATTGTAGTTCAATAGAGTGTTCTCTAAGGGGTGTTTATCCTTTAAACTAATTGAGGAACTGATCAAGGACAAGTTGCAGTGTGCTTGATGTACAGGATACTCTGTGACAAGGTGTTTCTCCGGAAGGGACGGTGGTTTATAATGAACTTCTTTTGCCAAATAGCAAGGTGCTTAACAATAAGATAAATAAGACACACACACATGTTATGGTGTGTGTGGGTTTGTGTGTATATATTCAGTGTAGTCAATAAAAACCCTACATTCAGGAAAGAATTTTTCTTCAAAAGGTTTTAAATGTATTTTTGGTTAAATCTTTGATTGGTTGTTTACAGGGAATAAACAGGGCTATCCGAGATTTTATTTGGGGTTCGTTCGGAATTAGGGTCAGAAACTATGTCAATTGCAGAGGACCTAAAAATTCCGTGTGGCAGATTGAGCCACCACAATGCGGCGAGACTGACACTGATGTATACATAACACATTATACAAACACAATTCCACATATGCAATTTCAGATAATATCGATTTCTTCTCGACCAAGAACAATATCAGTTTGAATAAAATAATGATCTATCGTGTAACTAATATACTTATAAGTAAAATATCTTCAAACAAAAGAAAAATATTAAGAATACAAAAGATATTTTTGCTACTATAAGCAAGGTGACTTATAGCTCCATCATGTCTGCAGCACCAAGGTTTTTGAAATGCCAAATTATTTGAATGAAAACAGGCCGAAATATATGACTTTTGTCATTAGAGCAGGCCAGCATGGACCCAGGTCAATAAACATCATCGTCTCGAAACTTAAAATGCTCCAATCATGTTGTACTTTACACGCCATATGTCCATCTAGTCATAAGGATTCCCAAAATGTCTAATTTGTGCCATCTATGACCAATTGTTGGAGTTATAGGTTACAATGGTAAAAAAGGGGTCAATTTCCATTGTACAGGTGTCAAAATCAGAAGTAGCTCCAATTTTGGTAAAACCCTGCAATGCATAGAGCTATCATGGTTATTCAACAAAACGATCATTGGTGTAACTAATCATTGGGCCGTTGACCTTCCTTTGACCCTTTATTTTTATACAACACATTTAATATAATCAAAAACTCTATAAACCAACTCCGGGAGCTAACAGACATTTGTAACACATCTCAATACAAAGGTTTGAGTGATTAAATATTTGAAGATGACAGGACCCCTGAAACGTGATCCTTAAGTGCAGCAAATGGTGCATTAGAGAGGGGGCCAAGACCAAGTTTGGTAACAGGAGTCAATTTTTATTTTAAATTGTCCAATCATGTTGAAAGTATGTCATGTGCTTTGTCCTAACCACAAGGATTCAGGAAAGTATAGTGTGTACTAATCTACAGTAAGTTAAGCATTTTAGCTAAAAACAGCAAAATCATAAAAAGGTCAATTTCAGTGTACAGGGCGGTGCAAATTTTAAAGTTGCTCAGATTTATATAAAAATGGTGCAATTAGGATGGAGTTCATAGGATTAACATAAGGAATAGTTTTTGACTATCTTAAAACTGCTAGTTACGATGTAGGGGGCACGAAGGTCAACACCATTGCATTCATGGGGCCATTACCTTGTTTCCCCTACTTTCTTTAGCAAGCATTTGAGACACTCAACACTATTCTTTATTTTGATCATGAGCTCCACCAATCATTTGCACCATTTTTATCCAAATCGGAGCAACTTAAAAATTACTAAAAAATTAAAAAAAAAAAATGACCCTTTTTATTGATTTTTGCTGTTTTTAGCCTATAACTCTTAAACCGTTACGTTGTGCATAGTACAAACTATAACCTTTCCGGATCCTTTTGGTTAGACAAATGACATGGAATACTTTTTCAACATGACGAATCATTAAAAAAAAATGACCCCTGTACAAATTTTGTCTTGCCCCTCTCCTTAAGGCACCATTTTGTTGGCACTTAAGAATTATTTTCCTGGGTTCCTGTAGTCTGTACTACATCTTTAATTTATCACTCAAACCTTTTGTACTTGAGATGGGGTGATCAAGTCTGCTCGCTCTGTGCTATTCTTTTAGGGAGCCCTCTTTCATCATGAAATCATTGCAAGTATTTAAAATACATGTATAATGAGATTAACTTTTAAGGTTGGCCCTTGTACAATTGAAATTTGGCATGAATGTAATTAGCAGCTACTTTGCATGCACTTTAGCACTACAACTTACAATTTTTATTTTGTAGATCTTTCTGTATTTATCTTCCATAGATGTGGTACCAAATTTTTCTATGGTATCTGTTCTCATCCTTGTTTCTTGTTCATCTTCAGCATCTCTGGTAGCTGTTTGGGCACTTCATAGACACAAGGATGGCAGATTCTATCTAACGCTGTTATTATTCTAGTCATGGGATTTATTGGACCAATCACAGGGGGCATTGTAACAAGTGAGAGGTACCTAGCTCAGGCAAGATTAGGGTTTTGTCCATCATGAACTCAATTCTTAACACACACCCCCGGACACACACATTGTAGGTTATTCCAATTCCATGAAAGTTGGAACATAGGGGATATCACATTTTGAACATTTTATTAACCGTTTTTACGGCTTGACTGTAATAGGCACTCTTGTATAAACAACAAATACAACAGCCCGACTTTTCTTATGATGTAACTTAGAGTTTAGGCTACTCCATGTCTACACCTAGCGCTACACCATGGTTACCCTGATGATTGTTGGATGCAGTCCAACAACAAGTACTTCCAAAGTACACAAGCCACTAGGTGCATAACAGCTATGTTTACTTAGCCTACCCTAAAAAAAATAGTGTACTCTGTAGTTTGCCTGCTAGGTGACTTACATGTATACATGCCAGGTCACCAGTAGTGGAGTACTACTTTGGAGTACCTTCACAGGTGCTCACTTCCCTACAGCTCCCTAGTATGCAGCACTTCGGCACCTAAGAGAGAGGCACCAACATTCCTTGTTGTTTAACCCTTTGCTGATAATTTTAAAGCTTATTATCTATTGGTTCAGCAAGCACCAAAACCCCTATATATACATTTTTGTGTGAAAAATATCAATAAGCCAGGTGAACTCAAAATGTAAAATACTAAAATAAATCACACACAAGCTCAAATTGTGGGAGTACCCACATGGGTACTTCCCCATTGGGTGACTACTCCTTTGTGTGTACCTAGGTGGATGATTACCCCCACTTTTCGGCGATGTGGTACTCGTGCAGGTGGACTCCTTAATCCTCGGCTACTTGTACAGGTATTTCCAAGTGCACTTCCCCTGAGAAATTGGTTGTGTAGCTTGGTTACCTCCCATGACCAAAGACCACTGCTATACAGTATCACCATCCCTATGTGCTGGGTTATCTGAAAGACTTAAGACTGACTCAGAGATTTCAAATATTTTTTTTTTCTAATGCCAAGAGATTGATCCTGAATGCACCATGATAAAGTGCAATGAGAAACTCAGTGTAGCTTGGTGTTCCATGCACTGTGATTTCTACTTTAAAATATAAACCAGATGATCCACAAATAACGAACTGATGCACTTTGTTTCCATAAAAGTTGATCATTATGATTGATTGATGCCTTGCATAGAATTCATTACAATAGTAATTTCCTGCATGTTTTTGACATTAAAATTTATAAATAAAGCTGGATTTGTCTATGATTAGTGCAATTCCTGCATGTTTTGACAGTAAAATTACTTTATAAATAAAGCTTTGCGATATAATTGCCACGTTGCAAATTGGGGCAACGAAAAATTGTCCCTATCAAAAAATCTACCCAAGACATTACCCTTCCCAGAATTCTGGTAAGGACACAGACCATAAAACAATAGAATCTTGGGTGTGTGTTCTGGGTGTGAGCCTACTAAATTCCTAGTGTGCCTGGGTGGGACCATTTGGAAGAACTCATGTCCTACCAAGACATTTTTATACTCCAGATCACTTCTCCAACATTCGATCATAGTAGGTGATTGAGTTAAACGTACCTTAATCATGTAGTTCAATAGATTTTTCTCTAAGGGTGTTTTAAAAATATCCATTAAACGATTGAGAACTGATCAGGACAAGGTTGAAAGTGGTGCTTGATTGTCAGGATACCTTGAACAAGGTGTTTCTTCTCCGAAAGGGAGTTGGTTTTAATGAACTTCTTTGCAATAGGCAAGGTGCTTAACATAAGATAATAAAACACAAACACATGTTATTGTGTGGTGGTTTGTATCTATTAAGTGTGAGTTCAATAAAAACCCTACATTCGGAAAGAATTTTTTCTTCAAAGGTTAAATGTTATTTTTGGTTAAATCTTTGCTTTTTGGTTGTTTACACGGGCTAAACTAGCTATCAAAGACTTTTATTTGGTGTCTTCCGGACTTAGGGTTCAGAAACTATGTCAATTTTTGCAAGAGACCCTAAAAATTTCCGTGTGGCCGATTTAGGCCACACAATGCGGAAGAGACGGACACAGATGATAGCATAACACATTAACAAACACTTCACAACAATGCCATTTCAATCGTAATCGATTTCTTCTCGACAAACATATCAGTTTGAATAAAATTAATTATCTATCGTGTACATAATCTAATTATAAGTAAAATACGTCAACAAAATAAAATAATCCATTGTTAACAATCATAAGAGAGCCAGTATTGAAAATCCCTCACTCCATGATCCATGTCTCAGTCATGAACATAATGAACTGCTCAGGATTATTTTCTTTTTACATCTCCAGGAAATTATTTGGACAATGCAGTATACTCAGCATCCATAAATTGGCAAGAAGAACTGAAGTTGAAGTTTTCTGTAAATAAATTGGAATTAAAAACTTAAATTCAATTCGCCTGTTTTTTTTTTCAGCTATAAATAAATAAACAAATCGTATTTTATGTGCATGATTGTTTTTTTTTAAAAACAGGTTAAAACTTGAACCTTGCTGAACCGAAGTAAACTGCGGTCTTACACCTGCTTATCGCTTCTTATGTAGGAAATTTATTTTTTTTTAACTCAGCATTTTTCTTTTGTTCTTGGCTTACTAAGTACGTCTATACAGAGTGCTGGTGATAGATCAATATGTTTATAACTTTATTCCATTACTACACAGTAATTAAACAAAACAGTGATATGGAGGAGCCGAGGAAAAGGTCTATAGGGCTCAAAACACACACTCACCCCCCTTGGAATCCAATACACGCAAGAACAGGGCATAACTATCAAGAAACGTCACAGAAGTTTTAAACTTGTAACACTTGTAACACATTTCTTGTTAGACTAGTCAATACTCTTGGTTCACTGTCTGGCGACTCTTTGCATGCGTTGTTAGTAGGGTCTCTAACCAAGAAACAGGGAACCTTTTTGACATCAGGTCGGTAACAAGTCAAGTGTAAATGTGTTGGCCTGGATGTTGGTTTTGGTATAGATAGCCAGGGTCCCTCAGACCCTGTCACACCATTCTTTAATATAGTCAATTCCCAGTATTTTTACACTTTAGTAGTACAGAAGTGCAAAAATATGATTTTGTCCCACATGGAGTAATGTTACCTCTTAAATTTAGAAGTGTTCTTTGTAGACAACTAAAATATGATTCTTTTTCTCTTTATTAAAAAAAAAATCATTTTATGAACTATTGTTTTGTGGCTACTTAGTTGTGGCATTGGGGTGGTGTGTGATTGCATGTGTTTTGTTTTTTAATTGGAATTAAGGTTAATGTTAAAACATGTGGTAGATCAATTTAAAAATGTGGGTATGACAGCAAACAATTAAATGGTAACGGTTTGGATGGGTTCTCACATTGGGAAGGAAGTATGGTTCTCACATTGGGAGAAGTATTGTTATGTACCGCCTATAAGTCCCTCATTTCAGGCTCTTTTCAGTTTCCAGTGACTCCCATTTTAGAACCAGTTCATTTCCAGAGACCCTACTTTCCATTCGCAAAAGCCTATTCCTACTAAATCTACCAAGTTTCTTCAAACTCCTCAAAAAGTAGCTAGAAATAGAGGAGATCGCAGCTTATTTTCCGGAAATTTTTGTCGACAAAACCTAGTTTCGGGTACCCCATTTTTTGGGCTCAACTCAAAATTCCCCCCCCCCCCCCCCCCCGGTACAGGTTTATTAAGAAGCCAAAATTGAAAAAAAAAAAAAGACTCAACACGTTGCAGGTGATTCTGTACTGACAAAATTTTATAAGTACTTCAGTTGGACAGGCTCAGTGAATAATACTTTCATGAATCTGTGTTTGCAGGTTGGAAAGTTTTCCTAAAAACATGGTTGATTTGGTATTATTGTGGCTGACAGGGAAGGGGAATGCCTATACCAATTCAATTTAGCTTCATAACTAGATCAGGGTTTAATAACTCTTGACCATGCTGACCGTGAGGATGTAGTTTTTTGCTTTCTGCAATTTTCTGAAATTGACAATTGGGAGATTCAAATGGAAGAAAAGTCATTTTTCTTCAAAGTTTTAATAAAGTTTGAGAAACCAGCAGTTAATGTGTACTGAAAGTAATTTCTGTTACTAATCTTCCTGGCCTGGGCCATACACAAGCCCTTCCTATTCCTCATGTCATCTAATTTTACTGTTTAATCCCTGATTACCACCTTAAGCAATAAATTGTGCTAAATTATTTTTTTAACCATATATTAGTTAGTCTGTAAGCATTTTGCCTGCCCTGGTTTATGGAATCACTGAAATCGTGGTTGACAGAGGACAAAGTCGTATCATGGTGTGGTGGAGTTTGTTGGTTGATGGGTGGGGGTAGTCAGGTAATTGATGGATACAGGATCCATGGTTGGTGATGGGTTGGGTGAATGGAGTAGTGGCATCAGCATGGATTCAAGTTTGTTGCCAGTAGTAGCCGCACATACATTTATATTTTGAGCCATTTTCCCTAGTTTGTTGTTTTTCTTTAGTTGACTGAGAGGAGATTTGCATTTTAGACAAAACAGAAATGATAATATTTCCAAGTGATCCAAATCAAAATATTCTTTGTTTTATAACTATCATTGGGACAATCAAGTATGATTTGCACCTGTCTTGACTTGCCATTTAGCCTTTGAGCAATTCTGGGAACCCTTTTCATTTATTTTTTTTAAATTAAATGAAAAGTGCATTTTACATGTAGTTTTTGGACACCTACTGGAAAAAACTTGATTTTTTGTTTGGCCTAACATGAAACAAATTTTCACTGGCATAGGCCTATATCCCTAACATCCTTTCTCGGAAAAAGAACTACATACCTGACGATCACCGTCAAAAAAGGTGTAAGCAATATTTGTTAGATCTAGGCCAATTTCCTCCCTCAAACACGACGGGTCCGCTCCGTTAATTTTCGAAAAAAGTGAAAAAATGCAGTTTAAGGGAAGGGACTTATGGATATGGGGAAATTATCACTTAGCATGCTTTTTGTTGCTTGTATGGCCTACCTAAATGGTTTCACGTTCATTGTACAACCTCAAAACACCACAATCTGGAGTAATCCCAGCATCCTGATGCTCCTCGTTCCCCGGGATATTATTGTAGCATCCTTATTATTACTAATCCGTCCATTGTTTTTTTCAATAATTTGGTGTTAATGTTTTTACTCACATCACTGCTGAAGACCATGCTATTTATGTAGCTATGCTCTTTGTTTGGGTCAAAATCGCCAACAGGATTTTTATCTCTCAGTACAATAGGCATCACTTCTTTCAAAAGTCCAAATGACACCAATAAACGTCTTCTGAAAGTCTGTTTATCCCTCTTAAACCAAAACAAAACATTTGAGGCAAAACTATTCTTTAACTATTTAAATATTTTTTACTCTGAATGTAGGTTTTTTTTTTTTACTCACACTGTATATGACAGTGTCCGCGAGTTCTGCCGTCTTACAGCCTCTTTAAGGAACTGTCTGTAGGAAAGTTGTGAAAAAGATGAAAAGTCCCGAACTTTCAAGGCTCATAACCCCACCTTGAAACTCCACCTGAAACTATCCTTTGAATTAGGCCTCTCATTTGTAGCCATTGCATTTTAAGACACTATCAGTGAGTTGAAAAATATTTTGAAATTGCAGAATAGCTTTCAAAGTGAAGGATAAGTCCTGTAGAATTCTCATAATTAAGTTACCTTTTCCAGCTGTATATTGCAGAAAAGGAAGAAACGGCAGAGTCCAAATATTATGCCTCCATTCAATTACTTGTTTTGTTTAGTAATTGTCCCGTTCGGACAATAATTACTAAAGCCTCGATCCTGTCCTTATTAGGTGGCTTCTGGTCTGATCATTTCATGGTATGTTAGGATACCTTACTTGTTACATACATGCAAAAATCTGTTTTTGATGATTTTTTCGATTGCTGATTTAGCAAATCCCTGATATTGTCCCTTTAATAGTTAATACAACACCTCAGAATACATGGCATCCGCAATAAATGTTTAAACATTCCCAAATATTATGTGCATGACCATCATGAAAGTCTGGAGAAACTATGGTCGGAAATATTATCAGCCTTTATCAATTTGATTGAAAACTTTGAAATCTATGTTCCTTATTGCCTTTGTAAAATTCCTCTCCCCTTAACCTTTGTACATCTTCTTACATTATTTTTTATTTAGTGACATATCATTTTCCATATTTTTGTTTTTTTTGGGAAAACTTCTGTAGTGTGCATCATTTTCCGTACGGAATACGTAAAATCATACTAGCAATAGGCATGTATAAAATGTAAATGGAAAATTTTTAGCGCTTGCCCATTTTACTAAACTTAAGATAATTTTAACTTTAATTTGAACAGCTTACAACTTATTTGAAAATGGAAAGTGATTAGAAAAATGACCGCTAAATATTATGCACTTAAATTAATGATGAACTGAAATACAATAAAATGGTAATAAATTTTGCTTGTGAACAGAAATCTCGCTGTGGCTACTGCTACAACAATAGGTGCCTATCATGGATTTCAGTATGTCATGCTGAATATAAAGTAGAAAATTAAAAAAATTATTTTCATGAATAAGTTTCTCAAAATAAGTTTCTTAAGTTTCTTGGCCAGCCAGAGTCAAACACTAGCAATCTTTCACCTAAAGTCAAATTTGGAACCAAAGATTTGCTCATTATATTGTGCCATGTTTGTCGAGTGACTGTGCCTGTATCTAGTTTTATTGTTATCTTTCAACATACTATAAATACATATATTGTCAGTTAACCTGACATTTGGATATAGCACACATTAGGAGAGTACTGAACAGAACAAGGTCATAATTACGCTCACACAGAACAACCTGAAGTGGCAGCCTGGACTTTTCAAGGCTAATTGCACTTAAATCAGTCCATATAAACTAGCACCACACAAGGATGGGACGGTAATAGATAAGTGGATTAAACTAAGGGGTCATTAAGTCAATGTAATCATTTGTTGACAACAACTTATGTTAATTGCCTTGTCAAAGAGACTGTCTTGTTTGGTCTGGGCATGGTTGGGTTGGACCAAGGGACTATCCTTGGGCTCAGTTGGCTAGCTTGGGCATGGTCCTAGTGATCACCCTGGACACACGAGGTCACACCAAAGCAACTCCCAGTGGGTAGAGCAAAATGGAATAGAAAGAAAAATTGTTATAGGGTGTTACAAACTAAGTTGTTCATTCACAAATCTTGTGCACTTCAAAATACAAATGTCACGGTTATTGTGGTTATTCATCCTAGACCGGGGTCACACAAGGCTTTTTGTCATAGTTTACTACAATAGTACTTACAGTAGTACTACAATAAAGGATGGTGTTGTGACCGCAACTTAAGACAACATGTCGTCGTTGTACCATATAACTTAACGATGATAAATTCCGTCGTTGGGCCGCTTTCTACATGGTTACTGTCGTATTTACGAGCAAAATCGCAGTGTGGACCGCATTTCGTAGTTTACTACCATGCACGCATGAACCATGTTGGTGACCTCGTTGCTCGATGTTGTCCCCAGAAACGTCTACGACCTATTACAATAATCTCACCGTGTGACCGCGGACCCGCTCGTATAATTATTACAGTAGTACATACAATAAGAATATACGACCACAACAACGAATATTGCTCGTGTGAACGCTGGCGGTCTTAGACTTGGGAATTATTCAGTCATTAGGTGAGCTGTTTCAAGTAGGGATATGCCAAGTTATAAATAATTGTGGTGTTATATCTCCTAGACTTGAGGAAGTATTTACAGTACTTAGGTGAGCTGTTTCAAGTAGGGATATGCAAGTTTTAATAATTGTGGTGATCATCCTAGACTTGGAATATTTCAGTAAATGAGGTGAGCGGGTTCAAGTAGGGATATGCCAAGTTTATAATAATTGTGGTTATCATCCTAGACTTGGGAATTATTCAGTAATTAGGTGAGCTGTTTCAAGTAGGGATATGCCAAGTTTATAATAATTGTGGTTATCATCCTAAATTAGGTATTTCCATTGTCTGTATTAATTTCATTACAAACAGCCCCAAGACTAACTAATTGTGGGAATTCTTCTTTTTCACTCAGGTTGCATTAGCTGGCTTGTCAAAACACAACATTTTTCAAGTTCTAACCCAATAATGTATGCCATGGTGTGTGGTGGGGACAAACAATCATGACATATTGATATCATTTACAAGGATATTAGCAAAACATGTGATGGCTGGGAGCAGGTTTTGTGGCCTTTTGCCAAAAATAACTTGGCCAAATGCTATTTCTTTGAAGGTTTTATTTCCATGAAGAAGAAAACACAAATTAGTTCTTCAAAATTTAGGTTCAAGAA
>JAMKCH010010715.1:0-27486 GCA_023653785.1 Ophioderma brevispina
CTGTCTTCTGAGGGGAAAGACTGCCAAAAGGCAATGCGAATCAATGACCAGAATGTGCGCTCTACTTCTGGGTTCGCAATTTGACCTGACACATCTGGCCACTTCGGAAGGTCAACATGGGAAAAACCTGCAGGCTGCAGTATTTCGGGAAAGTATGCATGTGTTATACAAATGCACTGAAAACTACCTGTTATGGTGCGGAGATGTCTCAATGGCAATAGAAATCAATTGGTTTTTTGATCTCTTGGGAAGTGGCCAATCTTTTTGTGTTTTTAAATCTGATATTTTTAATTTCGACCCCTTGTTTTTAAGCCAGAATAGACGCTACCCCCCTGCATGTGCAGGTTTTAAAAGATAACTTCATTCAAACTTCATCCATCATACTGATTAAATCGGAATTTTGTACGGCTTGTAGTGTAGAGACGTTAAAAAACCACAAAGCCAAATTTTGATATGAACAGTATGCTTTAGAAAGTATGTTGTGAAGATACTCTCCCTATCCATCTCAAACAAATTGCTAACGGTAAGTTTCTAGTGATTCAAAAGCGTATAGAAACTCAATGATTGACAGTCGTGAGACTTAGGAAAATGGGAATGATTGCCTGCATTTTTACCCTGTTGTGGGCCAAAGTGGCAAACGTGCAAACACCTGGCGTTCACCCAAGTGCGGGGCGTAACTACAAGTGCGAACTAAGATGGCAACAACGCAAAAGTATGTGGCTGGGCGTTGTCTTGATCTGTGATTTCCCACTGCACGGCGAGTTTGATTGGGCAAACCCTGAACTATAATAGGGGCCATTTGAACACTTCTAAGAGGGTCGTAAAGGTTTGAAACTTTGAATTTGCTCACATGACTTTTGGAAAAGTGGTGTTGTCAGTTCATTTTTTTACAAGTGTGTTCCCACTTGAGTATATTGATGAACTGATTTAGATTTTTCTCACCGTTTTAGAAATTCAAATTTTCCTTGCTGGGGGAATTTTGAACGTGAGCGTTTATGGAACATCATGCTCGCGATGCAAAGAAATTGCACCCTTTAGTTTGGGATTAATATTTGGCGTAATTGATTCAGGGTATTAAAAACAACTACAAACATGGTTTTTAAATTTGTTGATTACATGAATTTGTGGTATTTAGTGCAGTGTTAGTGCTATGATGCCCTTGTGGAAATTTTGATGTCTTGCGGAACTTCGCACAAGGTAGTAGCGGTGGTCTGTAATGATCTTAGGGTCGAAAAAGGCAATTTGAACATTTTTGACCCAATTTTTTACCAATTTGAATTTTTGATCCATCCATGATACACTTAAATCCAATTGTGGGGTTTCGGGAAGCCCTTTAGCTCCTTCCTTGGATATCTTACATCCTCAGTGTGGAAATGGAGAGAAGGGAGAAAAAAATGAAAAAGGGAGAAGATAAAAAATAAAAGGATAATAATTAAGGTCAAACCAACAAATGTAAATAAATATAAACTGTTATGACGTCTCGTAGGCGTCAAGGTCGAAATACCTTTCAAACAATAACGGGCCTTGTGCACAAGTGATCTGAATTTTATATAATATAACAGATTTTTTAACTGATTTGTTAAATTGGTTCCAAGTTTGGTATGTCCAAAGTACAATTATCTCTACATTCAAAATTACACTTACATTCTAATCTTACTCAGAGTCCATTTGTCTCCAACTAAAGTAGCGTTGGCAGTTCATCACGATAATATGTCCTCACAGCGAAGACTTCAAAAATGAAGACATGCAATCCGCCTTATAAATCCTCAGTCATATTTCCAGTGGAAATCTTCTCAGTCCGATTTAACTTTTTTCCAGCCGTACAGATGACGTGGGCCTTTCCCCTCGACGACGTATGTTCCACAAATATAAAATCAGGTAATATACCACCATCAGTCGTCTCTTATGGTCTCATATAGGACCACAAATTGGAATCCCCTTTTTGATTCCGAAACTGAAGCTCTTTGGCTTCAAATACGACAGCAGAAAATTAAGCTATCAAGCTCCGGCGGCTTCCCAAGTATTAATCCTGGCACTATGTAGAACTCAAATCTACCATTTATTGTAGAGTAAAACTACTAAAATTATACTGCATCGCTCCAGAGCTCCTAGTTTAGCTCCTGAGTTCAACTGCTGGGCCCAGTCCCCTTCAGTCACAAGTAACTAGTTAACCTTCTCAACCTAATTTCCTTCTACAAGGATCAGTAATCATCACAGGCATAAACATAACCTGAATCACATCACTTTCCATATATAACTTGTGGGGAAATCCCTGATCTTACAATGTATTGATCTCAAACATAAACAATTGATTCGTTTGAAGTTAAATCTTGGGGAATTTCCCTTTTCCCTTATTGGGGCATCTATCTAACAGGTGCATTTTTTTTAGATAACAACTCTGAGGGAATCCCTGTTCTCTCTTTTTATAGTAAACAAAGTACTTTCCCGTTGAGAAATCTTTTCTCAAATAAAATTGAGAAAATAATATTTTTAAATTTTTAATCATAAAAATGGAGGCCATATACCAAAACGCATTCCTGAAATGTCACGTCGCATTGCATTTCCTTTAAGTTTTAAATCCGCTGGCCCCTCCGAGCTCCGTCCAGCCCATTCTGGTCTGGCCTTAGTTGTACTGGGGGAAAATGCCTGATGCCAATTAAGTTCACATGTGCGACCAGGAGTTATTTGATGTATTAAGACAACTGCCGTGCCAGTTAACATGTAAGTGCATGCTTGCAGAATTTTTGGGGTTCTCTTTAAATTTAAATGGGGTTCTTGAAAACTTAGAATTAGGCACTTTTTTTTGATTGACTTGATTGATTTATTGATTGATTTTATTTTTTATTTATTTACACTTCTTTAACTTGTGTGGTTGATATCTACCAAGACCCTTTAATTTTAGGTTGCGTAATTATGAGGATTCGGTGCATTTTCACTTGTCAGCACTTATTCTGGCATTGAAAATACATAAATTTATTAGGCAAGAAAAAATGCAGAATTGCAGAAAATTGCATGTGAAAATCGGGTTTTCTAAATGTCGATCGCCCGGACCCTAGGATTCAATTTGCAGATTGGAACCAAATATTGATATTATCATTTATCGCAGAAGGCGCCCCGGCAGGAAATCACATTCGGTTTCCCGGGAAATTTAATTTTTTTCCAGCCCTGGACTCCATATTCAACCGAATCATGGAGTGGCCCCGGGACCCTTTACAACACCGACTCTGGATCTCAGAAAGGATTTTTTTCGCTGACCTGTAGTAGGCTGGCATCAGCTGGCAGATCATCATTAGATTGATCATCAAGATTTGCTCTGCAAGAAACTGATCACTGGGATTTCATGGCCTTTTTGATGGAGAGATTGATAACAGTGGGATTTTTATTTCATAGTCACTCACTGATTTGACAAGACTGATTGAATTAGGGCACAGAGCCTCAATAGGAATACCTAGATTGATGGGGTCAGGATATCTGATGGCACAGCCGATCCCTCCATGCTGATTTATGAGGGGCAACTGTTCGTGCATGTGCACACACTTAAACAATTTTTGATATTCAATTATTGATGATGTTTTTGTTTTGATGCTCCCTCAAAATTGCTGCGACTGTGTATCTTTGTCCCGGCTCGAAGTAACAAGAGAGTCTAGCTGTAAACAAATTTAAAAACGTAATTAACCCTAACCCGGACCGGGCCGAATGCAAAACGAGGTGCAATCTATTTTTATTTTTACGGCCCCAGATTGCAACGAGAACAAATTTTGGCCCGTTCATGTCATCTCGGCCGTTTTTCCCGGCACGGAATAAGTAGCGTAAACGTTAACGGCCTCAGATCAACGAAGAACTCTGTAATTTTTCCCGTAAGACGCCCAGATGCCAACAGAGAACATCGCGTCATTTTCCCCCCGGAAGACGGCCCAGAATCAACGATGAATCTTGCGCCATTATTCCGGAAAGACGTCCCAGATGCAACGAGAACATCACATTCGAACGCAATGAGAACTGGATCATAAATAACTAAATAAATAATGGATGCGTACGTCACACTGATCTTTGCTGAAATCTGTAGCTTATAGTTCCCCAGCTCTTGCGTGGCGGCTATTACGCTACGGCCATCGTCGTGCATCGCTATACCTCCGTCCTGCTCCGGTTTACGTCAGTGATGCTTTATGCTAATTAAAAAATAGCTTTATCGAAATTGTGGCGCTATCACCATCGATATCGCAATTGTCTATGGGCATTTGTACACGGTGTCACCCGCCTGATGAAATCATTGCCTCCTTCTTGCGGCAAACTCGTCTGAAATGCAGTGAAAAGCATCGCAATCATTTCCGCGGGAATGCGTCCCACAGGTGCAACGAGGAACATCGCGTCTCATTTTCCGTAAGACGGCCCAAATGCACAGGAACATCACGTCATTTTCCTTAAAGACGGCCCAAATGCAACAAACATCGCGTCATTTTTCCGGTAAGACGGTCCCGAATTGCTGAGGTGCAGCCATTCCCTGTTTCCAACAATTCGAGATGTGCACCGCAGCACTTCATGGATGTTTTTCGCTTTAAGTTTGGTGCTAGACATTGAATGAGATATAAAAAATCTGAACTTTTGATCATCATAGTCCATTTCGTTTTCCTTCTCCCCCCGCTATAGCAATTGGAAATTTAGGTGGGGTCACCATCAAAGTGCCGCCCAATGTGAAAAACTATGTTGAGAGGGTCACGATTAGTAATGGAGCCCTCCACAACTTTAAAAATCACTTCCGAAGGGTAATATTTTGTGTAGAATTCAAAATCTGGCATCTGGAAGTTCATAGTCATTTTTTTGAGAGTTAATGAGGCCTAAATATGCGCCTTTGTTCATTCGGGTTCAACTCTGGGGGTCATAGCTCCAAAAGTAAGAACATTGTTATTGTCCATCTTTTGGGCAATCTGAGTTACAATAGTAAAACTTTACACATACAATTATGAACCCATTAGAAAAAGTAATAAGTGGGGTACAGCCCTTGATGAAATGGTAAATTGTGACTTTTTCATACACCCATTTGACCCCCCGAAACCAATGTTGTGCATTCGACCACAACCACCCTCTACTCTCAGATAATTTAAAGATAGATCATTAAACAACCTTCTTGAAAGAACTAAGCTTTGTGCCCTTAATTTTTCACAACAAAATAATACACAACTCAAAGTTACCACACAAAGGTTATAACGTGACCAGAGGTTCATTGTACATGCACAGTGTTTATCACGCATCTAAAATACCTTCTATGGGGATATCAGCAAAAGTTTTTTTGTGCTGAAAAGAATGAAGACAATCAAGTCACCGCTGGGTCTTTCAATAATAGGTCTTTGATGATGGATCGTCAACATATATTAAGTAGAGGGCGCTGTCGCATTCACAATTGATTTTCAGGGGGGGCCAATATCTGTCAAATGCAAATTAGGATTATTCAATAGGCTGTAACTCACTTATTACTTACCTAATCTGCGTATTATTATACTGGTTAAAGTCCTGCAGTGTGGCTCTCATTTAAAAGAAATGGACTTAAAAATATTGTTACCGTACGGAGTTCTGACCCCCGAACTTGGTCCCAGATGAAGATACTGCATATTTCACCCAATAACCTTTAAAAGTAAAGGGTCTATCACATTTTTGATCCAGAAATTTGAATTCTTTACCCCAAAAAATCCCCAGATGTGATTTTCAAAGTTATGGAGGGTTCCCTTACAAGGTTATGGCCCTCTCAAAATTGTCTTTCGCAATCCACAGCATTTTTGTGGTGACCCCCCCTAAATTTCTGAATGCTCCTGTGGGAAAATGAAGGGCGGTAAGGAAAGCTCAAAATTTTGGGGATTTCATTTCTCATCAATATCTATCATCACACCCAAACAAGTATTTGAAGAAACTTTGCCGAGGTCGTCATAGAAACTAAAAATTAAATTCAACAGATTTATTATTGTCAAAAAAAAATAAGTACACAATATCAAGACTAACTTTTTTGACACTTTTACCAGTCAACAACGCAAAGAGGTTGTTTTTTGCCAAGTGAAAAAAAAAACATGGATAACCATGTTTTTTTTGCCTGAAGCAAAACTTGCTAACATGATGACAGGATTTTCCTTGACGAAGTGTTAATATTGATTTTCATTCAATTTATTTACCATGATTCGATCAAAAATCACAAATGACAGTAACAATGGAGGGATGACCAAAGCACTATACGTCTATGACCAAGCAGAGCAAGTTCAACAATTATGGGCAACCCTAATTACTTAAACAGGGATTGCAGCGATATGTAGAGAATCGAAAATGTGGAAATGCATTTGGTTTTAAACTTAAAATCAGGGATAAGTGTGTACAATTCATATAACTGCTTTAATGTGAAACAAAACCACCAAATAGTGAAAAAAATGAATTTTTGAGAATTTGTCATACCCGTCTCCCGCAAAAGACATAACAGCGATACGTCGTCAAATCTACAATCAACACTGGTTGTGGTTTACAACTAGCACAGAATAAACAAAGATCCATAATGTTTTGTGATTGAGGGTCAAACTGGATTGATCATGGTGCCACAATATCATGCTTAAAATCTGGGATATTCACCAAGATAGGCTTTTGATCTCAAGAATTTGATAACGCACATATATATAGAAATTAAAGAATCCAGATAAAAAGTACTGAATTGTATGTCTTAATACAAACGGATTTTCAAGGTCACCACTTGCAGGTATATGTTTTGCATAGCCATCCAGTTAACAAAAATACACTATATATTTTATTATTTTTTGATGTTCGGATAGCAAATCCTGCAATCCCTTTAATTTCACGGTGCAAGGACCAAAGGCCAAATAAACAAAGACAACCATTAAGTGTATAAACAAACAAGACATGTGAGACCGACATGTTGGCTATGGCAATGTATATATATATTGACAACCAGTGGCACCATGCATGACAAGTATATTAACTAATTCAGGAAGAAGACAATAAATGGGAAAAACGAAAGAGATCAATGTGCAGACTAGCAGACTCAACAACTCACCATTCCGGTCAAAGCGAGATAATACTGATTGATCATAAACAAACAAGGGCTAAACTTTAGAATAATACCCAACCATTTTGGCCGCGCCGCGAAGCTCACTTTTTAAAAAGAAAAGCAAAAGCGAGCTGCGGCGGCGCCGTCGAGGCTTCATCACCTTTTTTAAAAGCGAGCTGCGAGGCGCCGTGAAGCTCAACCTTTCATAGAAAACCGCGATGCAGCCGTGTAAAGCGGTCCAAGCTCTATAGAGAGTGACTCGAAGGACCTCGGCAAAAATTAAACAAACAGCGGTAGCCAATAATAATATAATAATATGGATTCAATAGTAATACTAATAAACCCCGTATCACATCACGTTAACAACGCAGATAGTAATAGTTTATTCAATTTTGGTACATTTTGTGATCCTATATCATTTATTTTTGGTGCATTTTGTGACACTTTAATATCAATGTCAAATCATGTCGCTGAAATAGTTTTACTTGTTACGATCTGCATTTTTTTTCAATTTGCAAGTGCCAACAATCATTACAACATGCACTTTATAAAGTCTTCATTGTTAGTGTTTTCAACGAGAGTGACGTCATGCCGGAGTCACCTATATCGATGCCGCGTGCAGCGGCGGCGGGCGGCGCAATGCTCTACCGTTCCCCACCATTGATAGGCATCCCATTCCCATCGTTCACTAGTCAGATATTCATATCATTTATTTTTGGTGCATTTTTGGTGACACATAAGGTCATAATGTCAAATGTCAGCTTAAATAGTTTTAATTTGTTTTACGATCTGCAAATTTTTTTTTCAATTGCAAGTGCAAACAATCATTTACTTGCGGCTTTATAGTCGTCCAGTATTATTTTATTGTTTTCAACGATAGTGACGTCATCCCGGAGTCAAATATATCGATGCAGCCGTGGGAGCGGCGGCGGCGGCGCAGGCCGTTCCCACCATTGATAGAAATCCCATTTCCCATCTGCACTATGTAATCGGCGTTCCGTCACGAACTTTAATGGGCATTTCCCATCATGCAACTTTTCAAGGAAAGTGACGTCATCCTTGAGTCACCTATATCATGGCAGCCGTGGCAGCGGCCGCGGCGGCGCTATGCCTAAACCGGTGTCCCATTATCCACTTTCATTTTGTACATTTTGTGATAAGAGATTCATGTATTTTGTGCATTTTGTGACACATTAGGTCATAATGTCAAATATTGTCAGCTGAAATAGTTTATTTGTTCTATCTGCATTTGTTTTCAATTTGCAAGTGCAAACAATCATTACTTTCAGTATCCATTTTCATCAAGCATAATGGGCATTTGCGCCATCATTGATAGTATCCCATATTCAACTATGTAAATCGCATTTTCCTCTTTCCCTAATACACTTTTCAAGGAAAATGACTCATCCTCCGGAGTCACCTATATCGATGCACCCGTGTCATCGGCGGCTGCGGTGCGATGCCTCTACCGTTCCATCTGCAAGCTCATGCACTTAGTTTGTCAAAAGTTTGGTATCAAAGAAAGCTACTCTTTTACCCCGTGCATCCTTAGGGCTTACGGATGTTTTGGTTTGGCATGTTATGAGCGAAATATTCCCCTTTGGTTGGTCCTACCCAATCTTAATTTTACAGAGTCTCTTGGGGATTACAAAATCACGTTTTTAGTATTTCTCACTTTAGAAACGGGTTGAATCAACGGCGCTAAACATTAAAGAATGCGTTTTGGTATGAAGGCCATTCTATCAAGATGGCAAATTAATAGACTTAAATCGTGTCATCCTCCTTTAAGTATAATTTTCAAGGAATGACGTCACCCCCCGGATCACCTATATCGATGCAGATGTGGCAGCGGCGGCGGCGTCGCGATGCTCTCCGTTCCCATCATGCACTTTATTGTTACCACTTGAGAGTACCCCCATTTCCCACCATCATTATGAATTTTAAATGTGTTTACATACTTACTAGTAACATGATTTTCTCAACAACAAGGGTGAGATTAGTCGTTCTTTAAAGGATTTGCTATGTAACCAACATTAACATCCACAACAACACCATGCTCTTATAATCTTTTTAAAATCATTCTACACTTACCACTATCATACCAACAACTAGGTTTAAGATGAACGTCTTATAAAGGGGGGTGGCTATTTTATCAGTTTTTCCTTCTTAACGCAATGAACGACACATACTCGATCATTTAACATGTCAACAAACGAGGGTGAAAATGAGTCTTTCTTTAAAGGGGATGGTCGATTTAAGTAGAACTTCTTATCAGCAATTGATGACGAACATAAACTCTTATAATTTAACATGTTTCTCTTTTTTAATCATTTCTAACACATGACTCTATCATTTAACTTCAACAAAACATGGGTGAATAGAGTCGTTCTTTTAAAGGGAAGATCAGATTTAGTATATTATAATTCTTAACGGCAATTTGATGACGGCATCAACTTTATCATGTAGAATGTTTCTAACAACTTTATTCTCAAATGGAGTAAACATTTTAGCTAAAACTTCCAAATCAAACCAACCATGAACTATCCCATTTCTGACCATCAATATTATTTAACATGTTTTAAAAATAACTCCTATAAATAATTTTCTCAAACACAGGTGAAGATGAGTCGTTTTTCTTAAGTATTTTCAACGTACACAACATTAAAACTCCCACAAGACCATGTTTTTGATCTTTTTAACACATACTTTATTATTTTAACATGTCAACAACAACTAGGTGAAGATGAGATTCTTCTTAAAGGGGTGGCAACAAACAACTTGGGTGAAGATAAGTTGTTCTTTAAAGGGGTTGCCCGATTTTAGTATTGATCCTTAGCGCAATGAACGAAACACCGCTCTATCATTTAACATGTCACAAATACTGGTGAGATGAGCGTTTCTTTAAAGGGGAGGTCCGATTTAAGTATAATAATAATAGCGTGATTTATATTGCGCTTGGTTTACCGAAGGGTTACAAAGCGCCTGGCCATATCATTACGCTGCCATCAGGAAATCGTCAGAGTCATGTCGCTTCATTAAGGTTTGCTTCCAGTCTCAACTAGCGCACTGCCCTCAGCGGACTTAGATTGTGTATTCCCTCTAACAAGCTTCCCCATTTCACTTCCTGTGTGGAGAGAGCAAGCGAATTGCACAACACATTGTCGCAGTGGGACTCGAGCCCACGACCTTCCGATCATCAGCCGTCGTCGTATCCACTTGGACACATGTGCCCTCGTATATAAAACTTCTCTAACGCGATTGATGATTTGCATTTTTTTTTTTGTCTAAAATGTTTCATAAACAGAAGGGTGAAGATGGATCGTTTTTAAAGATATCCTTCTCAACATATAAGCCTATGGTTAAATTTAAGAGCAAACGCAATAAAAAAGACACACCACCGCTTTGATATTTGTAATCATTACTCAATCACTAATACACAGACTCCTAATCATTTAACATGGTTTTCTAATAACACTTAACATTTCTTTAAACCAACAAGGTGACGATGAGTCCGTTCTTTAAACTAAACTCTAACCTTACCATGTTTTGTATTTTTTTCTCAATTCTAAAAAAAAGGTGTATGAAGTTGAGTCGTTCTTTTAAGTTATCCTTCTTAATGTAAATCCTATGTTTTTAATTTTAAGGCAAACTCCAAAAACCTAGGTTTAATTTGAGAGACACAAGCCCTCTCTTTATCTTTTAAAAATTATTTATCCTTCCGTACGCAATACCGAATGCAGCACTCTAACTCATCTAACAGTTTTCTAAATCCATATTTCTCAACAACAATGCCCGATTTAAGATTATACAATCTCTATTCTGGATTGATTGCCTTCACCCTAAAACCCCATCGGTAAAGTTTCGCGCCGTTATATTTCACATTTCAATCCGTTTAGATGGTACTGTGTAAAAATTAATATTGATCGACATAAAGTGGAGTACTTTTCGCTCATAACTTCCCCAAGCCAAACATCCTTTAAGCCTTAAGATTTCAATAGTGTAACTTGAAAAAAACCCTTAATCATTTACATGATTTTTTTAAAATAAATAACATATTTTCTCTCAACAAACACGGGTGAAGATGAGTCGTTTCTTTAAAGGAAAGTTTTCCGATTTAAGTAATAAAACTTCTTAACGCAATTAACGAAAACAAACTCTTATCTTTACTTCCAAATCAAACAAAGTCAATTTTATCAATGTGTTATCCTTCTTAACGCAATGGACGAAAACAAACTCTAGCCCATTTAACATATTTTCTCAAGAAACTAGGTGAAGAGAATTCGTTCTTTAAAGGCCCAGGTGGCCCGATTCAGCCATTTTTTTACACAATGAAACGAACACAGACTCGATCATTTAACATGTCAACACACAGGGTGAAGGTGGAGGCACCGATTTAATATAATAAAGTGTATTAATCAAATACAGGGTGAACATGTGTCGTCTTTAAAGGGGAGTCCGATTACGTATATACAATTTTAACGTAATTGATGATGAACACATACTCTTATCATTTAACATTTTTTCTAAATAACATATCTTCTCAACCAAACATAACTATTAACGTGTTTTCTACATGTAACAAACTAACATACCCGATTTCTCAACCACTAAGGGCCGAAGATGTGTCGGTCTTTAAAAATACAACTACTCTTAACATTTAACGTTTTTGTAAACGTAATTAATGTGATTTCTACGTAAACAAACATTTAAATCTTCCCCAACACCATGCCCTTTGATCTTTTACTCAATTTTCTAACATAATTCAATTATAATCAGTTTATCCCTAATGCATTGACGAAACAACTCTAATCGTTTCAACCAGGTTTTCTAAATTTTCTCAACCAACAGGGTGAAGATGATTCGTTCCTTTAAAGGGGTGGCCCGATTTAAGTATTTACCCTTCATAACGCAGTGAACGAACACCGACTCTATAATAATTATAATAATATTTATTTTGATTTACTAATTCAAGCATGAGGCAAAATAGTACTCGGGAAAGAAAATGGGCTACCACCCAACACAATGATGGTGGATTTTCGTTCCCGTGCAAAAATAAAGATATACATGCATACCAATATAGCAAATTACATTTGCAGATGATTTTACATGCCAACAAACAGGGTGCAAAGATGATCGTTTCTTTTAAAGGGAATGCCCAATTTCAAGTATATACAATTTTAATCTTGATTGAATTTCTTTCGCTTCACCAGAATTGCTCAAATGGAGTACTTTTCGCTCAACAACTTCCACTCAAAGAATAAGTCAATTCTAATCAGTTAATCCTTCCTTAACGCAACCCCACCTAAAACCCATCTGTAAATTTATCAGTCTTAACGCAATGAACGAACACCGACTCTATCATTTAACATGTTCAACAACACAAGGTGAAGTATAAGATCGTTCTTTAAAGGGGAAGGCCCGATTTAGTATTTGCAAAGTTTTAAGCTTCATTGAATTGGCTTTACTTCTGCCCCGCGTGAATTTCTCAAATGGGTACATTTTCGCTCAATAACTTCCAAATCAAAACAATAGGTCAATTCTAATCAGTTTATCCTTCTTAACGCAATTGACGAAAACAAACTCTAGTCAATTTATGTGTTTTCCAAATAAATATTTTCGTCAACAAACTAGGGTGAAAGATTGGTCGTTCCTTAAAGGGTGTGGCTCTCTCTTTTAAGAATTTATCCTTCTTAACGCAAGTGACGAACACAAACTATCAAGTAAACAAACTCTTATCATTTAAGATGTTACCCTCTCAAAACCTTCTTACTACTCTTTGCTTTAATAGTATTCAATATAACATGGACTTTTTACTGACTTTTAAGGCTTGAGCGTCCGTGTTTTTGATACGAGGGGAAAAAGTCTTTGTACTCCCTATGTCTACATGAAGGGCGAGATTATGGATGCGAGTCACATAGAATGCTGCCTCCTCTCCCAATAATCGCGCTGTCCAAAACTTTTCCTGAGGTGGGGCAACGATGGGTTGAATCTACTTAATAACATATTTTCTAAACAACAAGGGTGAAGATTAGTCGTTCTTTAAAGGATTTCACCGTATAAAACAACTTTACACAACTCACACAAGAACATGCTCTTTGATCTTTTAATCATTTCTAATACATTCTCCATCATTTAACATGTCAACAAACAACTGGGGTGAAGATGAGTTGTTCTTTAAGGGTGGCCCTATTTAAAAACACTTAAGTGACCGGGGGGGTTCCTATGGGACCCCAAATTTGTTTTTGTCGGCTGGCCGCATTATTTAACATGTTTTCAAAATACATTTTTTCTCAATGGGAGTACTTTTTCGCTCATGACTTCCACATCAAACACCCTTTAACCCTAAGATTCCACAGGGTACATCATTATTCTTACAGTTTTTAAATAACTACCAAGTAACTATCTTCAACCTTAACGCAATTGATGACGAACACAACTCTTAATTTAACATGTTTTTCTAAAATAACATCTTTTCCTACCAATAATAACGAATTAACGGGTTTCTACATGAAACCTGAAGCAAACTAACATATTTTCTCAACCACCAGTGAAGATGTGGCGTTCTTCAATACACTCTTAACATTTAACATTTTTTCAGTTGGTTAGTAGTTAGTTCTTACAACTTTCGCGACGCGCGCTGCCCATCGGCTGCAGCAACCCTGAGCTTCAAATTACAAAACAACACCCAAACCCGATTTCACCAACAGTAATAAGGCTTCGCTGCGCCGCCGCCGCCACTGCTGGCAACCCGAACCCGAGCTTGAAATAAGATGCAGGCAACTAACTTTGTTTTATTATATTTACTTATTAATTCATATATTTACTTATTTACTTATTTATTTTATTTATTTATTTCTAATACTTTATTTCTAAACCAATAGACTGTTTTCTAAATAACGTATATTCTCGTAAGCACACTAACTATTTTTCTCAACCATAGGGTGAAGTTCTGTCATACTTTAAATATACTCTTACATTTACATGTTTTTCGTTGGTTAGTTAGTGCTAAAAACTTTCGCGACGCCGGCCGCTGCCGCGGCTGAAACCCTGAGCTTCAAAATTACAACCCACGCCCCCAATTTCACCAACAGAAAGGCTTCGGCGGCGCCGCCGCTGCCACTGGCTGAAACCCTATCTTGAAAGTCGATGCAGCCAAATATGTTGTATTTATTTATATATTTATTTATAAATTTATTTATTTAATTTATGTATTTATACATTTATGTATGCTATATTTATTTATACCATTTATTTATTATTATTTATTTCTAAAACTTCGCGACTCCCCGCCGCCTGCCAGCGCTGCAACCCATAGCTTTTCAAAAGTAGACCCAAACCCGATTTCACCATAATGAAAGTGACCGGAGGATATTTTTTTGAGGATATAATTTCTCTCAAATTTTCCTGGAATCGGTTGTAGAACCACCTACCGAGAACGTTTCGAAGGCTTTATTTAACAACAAGTACAAAAGAAAACCGCAAACCTTGTTTGTTTGAACTTGCCTGCTATCGCCGTAGCGTTCCCCATAAGAAACCATGCTTTGGACTTTCGTCGTGCCCGACAGAAAGTACTTAATCATCATCTTCTATATAAAGAGCGTGGTCAGCTTATTCATTTCACAGGTTTAATCTAATACATTGGTAAGCATTCCAATATGCCAACACCGGTGTTCGACAAAAATTGGGGGCGCTTCTTTCTTTCTGGAAATCTCCTCATGTCTCTTAATCCTCGCTGCGCCGCCGCTTGCCAGTGGCTGCAACCAGAGCTTCGTCGCCGCCGTAGCCCACGTTTAATAAGAAATGTGAATATTCGCTACGCCCACGCCCGCTGGGGCAGCGGCTGCACCTGAGCTTCGCGGCGCCGCCGCAGCCACGTTTCTCAAAGGTGAGCTTCGCGGCGCCGCGCTCCACCTTTTTAAAAGGTGAAGCTTCGCGACGCCGCCGATGCCAGCGGCTGCAACCCATGAGCTTCAAAATTACATCCACCGCCCATTTTACAAAGCAGTAGTCTTTACGACTCCGCCGCTGCCAGTGGCGGCAACCCACAGCTTCGCGGCCGCCAGCAGCCACTGTTAAAAAGGTGAAGCTTCACGACTCCGCCGCTGCCAGTGGCTGCAACCCAAAGCTTCGGGGCGCCCGCACCCTTTTTAAAAAGGTGAAGCTTCGCGACGCCGCCGCTGCCACGCTGCAACCCTGAGCTTCAAAATTACACCCAACCCCCGATTTTACCGAACAGTAAAGTCGTTTACGGCGCCGCCGCTGGCCAGTGGCCTGCAACCCAGAGCTTCGCGCCGCCGCCGGAGCCACCTTTTTAAAAGGGTGAATCTTCGCGACGCCGCCGCTGCCAGTGGCTGCAACCCCGAGCTGAAACATTTCCAAAGAGCATACTTATATTCAAGATTTTCAACATTACCGCAGCCGACAGAACATTAGCTTTTTTATGACAATGTACTGGCGCGTTAATAACACTTCTAAAGTAGATGTCGCATATTTCTTCTTTGATACACACATCAAGTTACGCCTTATATATACAATCTGAGAACAAAAAATAAGTACCATCTAACGAGTTTTAAGCTATTTTCTTTATGTTTTCCAAACTGCCGTGTGGCGACTGTGGCGGGTTTTCCTCTGGACACGCGGCGCCGCCGCAGCTCCGCTTTTTAACGTCGAGGCCTTCTCGGCGCCGGGGGGGGCAAAAATGGTTAGGGTATTCTAAAGGTACGCAAAACAAGATTTGGAAAACCATGAATAACACCATGCACTAAAAACCCTCCGATGGCCAAAAATTTTTTTTTTCATCACCTGTGGAAATGCCACAAAGAATAATCAACATCGAACGCGCCGAATGCTCAACACGATACAGACCACTGACCATTACTAAAGTAACAATATCTTCAGAGTAAGTGATAATAAATAGGATTTATACATGCACTTCATAACGCATTTAAATGGAAACAGAGTTGCAAATAGGGGCTCACTATCATTGCACAGATATTAATTAGTATTGAGCCTGCAAACAAATCTATAAAGGCTATTCTACACTGGGTAAAATAATTTTAACTAACATATGCACCAACATTGGCTGCCCTAGATACTAATAATTGCTAGATATCAGTACGTCCATAACCAATAAAGCTTGACAAGGGCAAGTGGGAGTCCTGATACCAGAGCTAAATGTAAACATGCAAATATGACATGCCCCATGGCCTTGATGGACTTCCACCAAGTCTGACATTTCTCGGCTTTGTACCGTATACCCTTTATACATTAGGGAATCATACATGTACAATTACTCTTACAGAGATTATACTATTAACCAATTGAACTGGATCTAGATGTAGTCTAGTGCAAAGATATTTGACACCAGCCTGTTTTTACCCTGAACACACTGCAGTGATAGAGTATGAGATGCTGGATATGGATGGGTGATTCTTGTTAATATTCGGCAATGATGATTTAATTAAAGGTGTATGGCAATTTAGGAACTGGAATAAAACATCCCATATTTTTACTGATCCAGAATTTTTACTTAAATTTAAATATAATAATAATAATATTGTCCTTATAAGGCGCAAAATCGTCCGAAGAACTCAGAGCGCACAGTAACATGATGAAAAACACTCTTGCTAACTTATGTAACTCTACGTGGCCTGATAACTTTCTTACCTACTACTCTCCTATTGTTACTCGCCCTTTATCTATCCTGCAACAATATAACCAAACTGCCATCAAAAAGCCAGTCTTGGAAGAGCAAAGATCAAGAAAAAGCCTTTTAAAAAAATTTAAAAACCTGACGATATTTGTTCGATGTCGAAATTGCAGAGCTACACACCCAACACAAAACACTCCAAAATTAATAGTAGGTAAGTGGATCATTTTCACAAGAGAAAAATATTTAAAAAAATTGCTGTAATGGGAATCATAGAGCTAAATCATGTAACTCTATGAAGACATAGACTTCAATGCAGAACGAGCATGGTGTTTTTATAGCGGGTCCGAGGGGACCTCGGCAAAAGAGAAAAATCTGTGACATGTTGCGGTGCACATCTCGAGTGTTGACATGGAATAGCCCTTCAATGAGTCATTTGCGCGACAAAAATAAGTTGTTGACGGCCGAGAGCAACGAGATAACATTTTCCGACTGGTACCCTTTCGTTGCCTATCAATTGCATCTCGGCCGCGTTAGGGTTAAAGGGGGGATGAACCGATTTAAGGATTTTTTAATTTCTTGATAGAATAGCTTCACACAAAAACCCCATCTGTAATTTATTTCAACCGATATTATTTCAACCTGTCTTGAGGTAGATGAGAGCTACAAAACATGATTTGTAATATAAAAAAGTACGTATAAAAAATGATAGTGGCAACAAAATGGGCATATTTCGCTCATAAATCAAAAACCAAACATCATTTAGCCCTAAGATTTCACAGAGTAAAAAAAAAAAAAAAAAAAAAAGAATTCTACACCATAAAAATTCCCCAGATAGTGATTTTCAAAGTTAGGGAGGGTTCCCTTACAAGTTTATGGCCCTCTCAAAATTGTCTTTCGCATCGCACAGCATTTTTGATGGTGACCCCCCCCTAAATTTCTGAATGCTCCTGTGGGAAAACTAAGGGCGGTATGAAGCTCAAAATTTCGGGATTTTCATTTCTCATCAATATCTATCATCACACCAAAAAAGAAAAAAATCCATGACATGCTGCGGTGCACATCTCGAGTGTTGACATGGAATAGCCCTGCAATGAGTCATTTGTGCGACAAAAAATAGTTGTTGACGGCCGAGATGCAACGAGAAACATTTTCCGACCGGTACCACGTTTTCGTTGCCTCTCAATGCATCTCGGCCGCGTTAGGGTTAAAGGGGGATGACACGATTTAAGGATTTTTTTCATCTTGATAGAATAGCCTTCACCTAAACCCCATCTGTAAATTTTCACACCGATAATTATTTTAACCTGTCTTGATGTGAGACTGAGAGCTAAAAACATGATTTTGTAATAAAAGTACTGTATAAAATTAATATTGGTCAACCAAAATGGGGCATATTTTCGCTCATAATATCCAAACCAAACATCATTTAGCCCTAAGATTTCACAGAGTAATTGAGAAAAATAGTAGAACTTCTGATACCAAAATTTTGACCACTTCAGTAAACTCTGCGGTCCCTGGGGACGAGGCTAAATCAATCGGACCATGGCCCTTTTGAAGTAACAAGTTAAGAAGTAACAAGTGATGTCATAGCTGGCCATATTAAAATGTGATACGTCGCAATTGAATTGGTGGTATAAAAATTTCTGGAATTCCGGAAAAATAGCATACCCACATTTTTTTGGTTAAATCACCTTCATTTTTGTGGCAAATCACCTTCATTTTTGTGGCAATACCCATGTTTTGGCCTGCAAGGAATCATTCGTTTTCTCGATATTGCAGTTTTAGCTTAAAATTGGGACTACGAGTGCGCTTTCTCGAAAGGTACACAGCATATCAAAAGTTTACTTACCATTTTTCCGTGGCATTGATTTAAAATTTGATAAAAACACTCTCATTGGAATATACAAGGGTCAACAAACTAAATGTGTGGGTTTCAATGGAGGGCATTTTTATAACACTGTTTTAAAACTGCGAACACCATGTAAGTCAAATTTTCAGCAAGTGTTCATAATAAAACTCTCTTCAACTTTTGAACGTTAAAATCATCATTTTCGATAGGATGCACATTTTATGGGAAAGTGCCCTCAGAGCTCAATTTTAAGCAAAAAAAGAATGGATCAGCCAGGCTGGTGTTCAGATCTGATAGGACACCAGCCACACCACTCCTTAAAGAGCTCCATTGGCTACCAATTAGTGAGCGTGTTGTCTTTAAGCTTATGCTTCTTACTTACAAGGGGATTTCCGGACAATTGCCATCTTACTTGTCCGAATACCTCTCTTTGTATATTCCTGGCAGGCCAGGATTGCGATCTGCAGATGACAAGACGCTCCTCACTGTTTCCCGCACAAAAAGGTCAGTGGGTGACAGGGCTTTCAGCAATGCGGCCCCTATCCTATGGAACTCTTTGCCTATCTCTGTTCGCCACTCCAAGTCCATTGTTACTTTTAAGAAAGCTCTAAAATGTCATCTATTTCCTAAGAGTTGATCGTGTGCTTAAATTAGTTTTTTGTTATTGCCTCACATGATATTTAATTGTGCAGCTGTTTTCTTTTTTATTTTATAGTTGATGTTAAGTACTTATCTCATGGTTCATCTTTTACAATACCTGTTGTATTACTATGTTTTAGGCTAAATAGTAATTACTCTCTATTTTGTAAAGCGCTTTGACCTTGTTTTGAGAAGGCGCTATATCAAATGCTGTTTGTAATTGTATTGTATAAAAACTGATTTTTCAAGAAAATGAAAGGCTATGTATGGTGGGATGAAAGTTGCATAGCATGATTCCTAGTACCCAAAAACATGGGTATTGCCACTGAAATTATTAGCAAATTGAACAAAGTAATTGAGTTATGGTCAAAAATCAAATTTTTGACAATTTGGCGGCCATTTTGGATTTTTCGATGGGGCACCTGTGTTCGAAATGATCTGAAACATTGACCTTCCATAACCTATTATAAAGTTATGGCACAAGTTTTGAAGTAAACCCCTCAGGGCTGGAAAAAATGACAATTTCCCGGGAACACAATCAAAATTTCCCCTCAAAATGATGCAATTTCCTTTTTAATTCCTATGTATTTCTTTATTTAAAGACCAACATTTTCCTCCAAATTTGCCAAGTTGGTGGTCTCGGTACCTCCCCAACCTGTTTTCATGTCAACAACCAGCTTGAACAACAACCACATGTAACGCAGCTCTAGGGTTTTAAATGGGGAGTCCAAGCAGAATTTTATCTCTGTTAATTCCGTCCACATCGCACTACAGCCATGGAGCACGGATCACACGCTTGCTTTCCTCTCTTAATAGCATCAGTGCACTGTAGCACTCTAGAGATGACTACAGGGCCACAACCGCCCTATCTGTTTCGCCCAGTCGTGACTTGAATCATTATGAGCCCATTTTCCGTCTTTCCAGAATCGTCCCTGAGGGTATTCTAACATGGCAAGCATATGAAAAACGTGGAATTGGTGGAATAGATATTGTTGCCAGTAATTTTCTGTGTGCATTTTGGATTTTTTTGTGCTTATCATCATTTGGCTCGTTTTTGAAGCGGAACTTTCCAGTCAGGGGGGGGGGGGGGGGGGGGGGTGGAGTTGTAGATATATATGAAATATGCATGTTTAATCTTATGCGCTTATTAGAATACTGTCAAACTATTTGGCCATCAAAAAATGGGGGCCTAACATCCAAATCTAACATCTTTAATTTTAGCCTTAAGATTTCACAGGGTAATGAGGAAAATAGTAGCTTGCTTGTTCAGAACACCAACATTTTGACTTTGTCAAATCTGGGTTCTGGGGACAATGTTATCTAAACGACGAACTGGGCCATGGTCCCCTATAAATAGTTTAAATAAAACAAATAAAATCAAATACAATATGATGGTTTGAAAACATTTTGTAGCTTCTTATATCAAAGTTAGTTAACTGTACAAAATGATGACAATAACCGAGCAAAATTAAAAGAAAGTAAAAATATGCTAAATATGGTGTTTGGTATAAACTGAAATTACTCTATGGGAAAAACAGTGGAATCACTGGAGATTTCATGTCCCTTTTGTTGACCTCAAAAAGCCATATCAAGATAATCATTCGGTCAAATCCATGACACTTTTTAAATGCGAATAAAAAATGAGGAGGCGTTAACCTTGACCACAGAAAAAATGAAAACTGCCGAGTTTGTGTTCAATTGGATGGTCATGCAAATTTCTAGGCAAAAAAACCTGCTCTAAAGTGTCAAGAGACCTCTATTACACTATTGTTAGTTTTGTCGCTCATTGGATCAGTCGGTATAATACCATAGTCAAATTAATGTCCTTGAATCTTTTTTGTTGCCTTGGGTATTTTTTACTGAAGAAAAGCAACTTAATTTGACAAGAATTTTCACAAAGGGTAAGACAAGAAATTGCTATTTTTGTCTGATGGAATTTTTTATGAATGTTTTCAATCTTGCCATTTAAATTAAAACCATTCAGTGTTAGGCCAATAGAATGGTGCAGATATTAAGTAAATCACCAATCAACTTTTTGCAAATTTTGCCAAAAATTGGCAGGAAATGACGCATTTTGCTGTAAATAGAAAAACTAACAAAAGAGGTTAGCCATCATTTATCCTTTGTTAACTCTTCAACATGGGTGTGTAATGGAATTACGATGGCCTTAAAAATCCACAGAAATCAATTATACGGCATGGTTAAAAATACAGATCTGCTGGGTACATGATTTGAGTTACGTGATGTAGTGTGAGGCTTGCAGTTTGAATGAGGTTGCTATGGTTTTCTGGTCATTTTACTGAACCTGCCAGGGCACATTTCTTGGCAATGGAAATGCATCTTAAGAGATCATCACGCTACGCTTTGACTTATTGTTCTCACTGGGTTGATGGGAGCGGGCATGTTGCCAACAAATAAAGCAAGTGTTTGATGGAATGTTAGATTGTTAGGCGAATATATGCGTGTCTCCAAATGGTCACTTATTCTAAGTTTTTAAAAGCGGGACTAAATGTCAACCGAAACGCTTTATTCAGCGAGGGGGTTTTTATTATTATAATTGGCTCGAGTATAGCCATTCATATTCGAGTCCATCAATGCCACATGCTATACAATCACTTGAAAAAATTCCCCTCGTAAACCTCAATGAGACCTTCAATCGTACCTTGGAATGACACTATTTTGCTAGCTGGCCACCTGAACGGTGCAGTGGTGCACATGGACTTAATTTGACTCTACTCTTCATTGAAAAATCTTCATACATCCGAAGTGTGTTGGCCCACTCGTTATTTGTATTGATTTCATCTGTGAAGTAGTTATATGGTCCCCGCCAACTTTTTTTGGCACGGGGACTAAAGAAATGCTCCCCGTCCGTGGTGTGTGCGTGTGTGCGTGTGTGTTCCCACGCGATATCTTTGGAACTATAAGCAAGTGTGGGTGTCCATCTTCGGCAACATAGATGTATCCCACATACGCGTTGTGTGGGATCCGAAATGGGTCATGGTCCATGGGTCAAAGGGGGGGAAAAGGTCAAATGAGGTCAAATATGGTAAAAACTAGGGTTAAATTGCTATAAACCTTGTCAACACGATATCTTTTGATCTAAGCACGTATGGATGTCCTCTTTGGCACCATATATGTCGCTTAAAGAGGCGGGGATAGTTCGGAGATGGGTCATGTTCATGGGTCAAGGTCAAATGTGGTCAAAATTCATATAAACATTGTCAATTGTGGTAGGATGATGAAACTGGGTGGGTGTGTTCAACATTCGGTGCCAACATTTTGAAGGCAATTGTTATTTCAAGGTCATGTGAGGTCATTCAAGGTCAAATCCCTAAACATGTGGTCGGATGATTGAACTTGGGTGTGCTCACCATTCGGTGCCAAAATTTTGAAGGTCATTTCAAGGTCATGTGCAGGTTTCAAGGTCAATCCCTAACATGTTGGTCAGGATGATGGAACTTCGTAGGTGCAGTCAATATTCAGTGCCGAAAATTTGAAGGTCCTTTCAAGGTCACACGGGTCATCCAAGGTCAAATCTCTAAACATGTGGTAGGATTATGAAACTTGGTGGGTTTGCTCAACATTGGTGCCAAAAATTTGAGGTCCATTTCAAGTCATTTGGGGTCATCCAAGGTCAAATCAGCTCAAACATGTGGTAAGGATGATGAAATTTGTTGTGTGCGGTCCCAACAGTTCAGTGCCGAAAATTTAGGTCATTTCAATATCATGCAGGTCCTTCGGTCAGCACATCTCTAAACTTGTGGTAGGATGATGAAACTTGTGAGTGCAGTCAATTCGGTGCCGAAAATTTTGAGGTCATTTCAAGGTCCATTGGGTCAGCCCAAGTCAAATCACTATGCAGGTTGTATGGTCATGAAACCAAGGTCATATGGGTCAAATCACTATTGCTGGTTGTATGGTCATGAACCAAGGTCCTCTGGGTCATCCAAATTATTGAACTGTTATGTAGGAGCCTCTCTGTTTCCATGACATCCTCCCTAAGTTATGTTACTGTTCCTCCTTTTAACTACCGAGACGAGCGGGGGACCTTTGTGTTCGAGAAACCGCCTTGTTTTTTTATGGAATATAATCACTGCAGAACGCGTCGATTCAAGGCATTCACCCCTATTATACATGTTAGATACTCAAAGGTAACTTACTTTGTTTTGACAATCCCATCATGGACAAACTAAAGAACATGACTTAGCAGTGGCCGCGAGATGGCCAAACGTCACTATGCCGTGAGATTATTGGTAACATGATGCGCCCAATCAGTTCCCGATATTATTTTGCTTCAATAGCTACTTATTTTTTGTAATATCATCAAGTTGATAATCGTTTCATCTAATTTATCACATATGTGGACCTAAAATTAGCGTGTTATGTCGCTTTAAAATACGTACATGTAGCATAGGTCATAATCTGCGATTTTTAATCGGATCCAAATTTCATTATTAATGTAAATAGAATATTGTATTTCCATACTAGCTCAGTCTACTTTTTAAATTAAAATCAGAAACAGTCTAAATACCCAGGTATGTTAAAAGTGTGTGTGTCTCAATCGTCTTTGGGACCCCCCGATTTACCCGGAAGTATATCATTTGATATCGATGACGAGCCTGATATTTTTTTCTCCATTGTCACCTGAATTGAGCCCTCAATCCATTTCCCAATTCCCAAGATATAAACGAAAAATCAATTCCTTCGAAACTCAACAACTTGTTCCATAAAAATTTCGATCCGATTTTAGCTCCTATGGGACGTAATATTATATACATAAATGTTTACCCAAGGCTGCATCAAAACAAAAAATCTGATTCTTCTCAACTTTGAGATTGTGGGCATTTTAGGTACTATCTTTAGTTCTAGTTACTATTTTTCATTCCTTATACAAAAATAATATATTTCAAAAAACACTTTTCAAAAAAAACCAAACCTTTAAAATTAAAAACAATCATTTAAAGGTGCAACAAGAGATTTTTAGGACCCCAAATGTCATAAAGTAATGTCATATAGAATGAGCACTCACTAGATTTCTTACCTGTATGGTGGGCCTACGAAATGCCTTAAAAGAGAGAAAAAAGTGTGCTTTTGCTGAATTTCAATATAAAACATAGGCTGAATTTCATATAAATTTGGCTCCTCATGAAATTAGAATTAACAAATTTCTGTACTCAAAGAACATTTTCTCGGCTTGTCCTTTCAGGTGGATTATTTTTGATGGGAATCTTTTACTACATCAGGGCAAAATCAGCACTTTCGATTGTTTAGGGACCCCTGATATGTGAATTCTCTCGTTGCTGCAGCACCTTTAATGCAATGAAAGTTTTTTTGCCCAACTCATGATATACCCAATTTTACCTAATCTTGGTTTTGTAATACTCAAATCTATAAAACCCAAGCCTCACTAATTTTAAAGCTAAACCAAAGTTTAAATCCGGTATAGTCCCCACGCTAAGGGGGTGCCCAGATTCACCTCACACCAGCAATACTGCTGTGGGGATTTTATTGGGGCTAAAACTTGCTAAAAAGACTAATGTTAAGACACTATCAGTGATCTTATCGAAGAGTGAAAATATTTGGGCAAATCCACGGCAATGTCCCCTTGAGCCCTAAATTGAAATCATTTTAAAATGCACAAATTTACATTGAACATGGCTGGAAGAAAGATACCTTATCTGTCTAAATCTGCATTCCTGATATTGAATTTTCAAGCATTTTTCTTATTTTGTTGGTTTTTGGAAAAAAATATTGTTATAATTTTATACCAACCTATTTTGTTTTTTTGTTTTTTTGGCAATTTTTTTACTAAAATTGGTGCTGTCAATTTTCAGTCCTGTAGCTATGAATATTGACCACTGCAATGTATTCATTTCTTAACCTAATACCAAATAGGTAACTTTTTTGGCGTACGAAGTAAGTCTATAACAGAGTTCTGGGTGATGATCAATATGTTCATCAAACTTTATTTCCAATACGGACACAGTATGAAAACAAACAGTGATATGGAGGAGCCGAGCAAAAGGTCTATAGGCCCCAAAAACACTCACCCCCCTTGGAATACATTAACACGCAAGAATAGGGCAATAACTATCAAGAAACGCACATAAAGTGTTACAGGCCTGTTTCATAGTAGATTCCACTTGTAGCAATTTCACTTTGGGACCACCCTGTAAAAATAGAGAGGCCTGGAATATCATTGTGGGTATTGGAACTTTACTCTACAATTCCTACCTCCCTATATACCAATTTCCTCCTCTTTGTATTTCAGGGGCCACTCGGGCCCCAATGGTCAAAATCTAGTCATCAGCTGTCACCCTTAAAAACATGTATTTTTGTTTTCAGTCTGCCATTAAAACCCTGTTGAGCCCATCATTTTTGAATTGTTTTACTTTGTTAAGAATTTAGTGAGGCTTTTCAAACATGTAAAACAAAAGTAGTGAAAAGCATTTTAAGGACTTTGAACCATGTCAAATGTTGTGGCAGGACGTGACATTTTCCGTTCACATTGCATCACAGTATTCAGTCAGACCCAGATAGACCAAAAAGATTATATTTTGTGGTATTAATTTTATTATACATTCGTACCCGTCACGATTAATGAGACAAAAAATTAGACGATGTCTGGTTATAAAACTTACTTAGTTAACTTAAATTAAATCCTTTTTTTTGTGTTTTCACTATTTTTTTTTCCCGTTCACAAATTTGTCACGTCCAACCATTATGTCAGAAGGTCTGCTCTGCATATGAAATATATTCCATCTTTATGAGACTTATTTTACAAGAGTACTTCTCTATACTATCAAATTACATGAATAGTTTTTGATAACTTTTCCAATGTGTCTTTGTTACCATGAGAAGGTTTCCGTTCAAATGGCAGGACGTGACGTAGGTTTGTCACGTCCGAAAAAAAAAAAAAAAAAAAAAAAAAAATTTAGTTGTAATATCTTGTAAAATAATAGGTCTGCACTTCTGTCTTATAGTATAATTTAGGTCATGAGCCCATACCGAAACCCGCACCCCCCCGGGGATTTTTTGGAGCACATTTTTGGAAACCTTATACATATAGCTATCAAAATCAGGTTGTCCGCAAAAATCCCCAGCCTGGGTTAAACGATGGAGGTGCGCTTTTTTCAAAATGGGGGCCATATGTCACTGTAAGGCCTTTTTTTGACATATATCTTAATTTTTGATCCAAATTCAAATTCATGGCCCTATGTGACTACTTAGTCGCACAAACACACCAAGGAATAGATGAACACCTTTGGCATGCTAAACCTGCCTCTAGAGGGCTTCATATTGTCCAAATGGCCACCAAAACATGAAACACACAAGCCAATAACTCCGTATTTAACACACTTAATACCCTTTAAAGGTCACAAAATACCGGTGTCACCTAATTATAACTTTGGGTCATGCACCAGTGTATTAGTTTGAGGTAAAGTAAAACTTAACAATGAAGTAGTTAGCCTTGCACTCAATGTGTATATATATAAGGGCGCTTTAGTAAACTTGTCCTATACTTACTATAAAACACTAGACCACAACCACAGCACTGATCACCTGGAAACCGCATAACCATGGTTTCTTGAGTCTTGATGTTATTGATGGATGGTTACTAAGACTAGTGAGCAAACCAGCTTCCTTACTATGCCTGCGTGCGAAGCTTCAGGCAAGGAGTGTACGCGTGGCGCAACCAAACGCGTCCCCATAAGTAGTTTTTGTTGTTTAAGAAATTATTATATAACGATTGAGCCATTGAAGAGTAAGTAATTCAACGGCAAAAATTATATTGTTTTTGTATCGTTCTATCAAACATATTGAAATGCCGCTGTTGGTGGAATAAGGTAAAATATATCACTCTGTCAAAATTTGGATGTTTCCATTTCACTATCGGCTTCGCCTCGTGAAATAGAAAATTCCAAATTTTGACTTGTGATATATATTTACTATTCCACGCACTAGGCATTCACTATTTGTAGAGTAAACGTACCTTCACACACAGGTCTTGTTTTGGTCATTTGGGCTCAGGGATGGAATGGCCCTGGGGGAGCGTGCTCATGCCTTTCTTGTTCGGCATCCTGTGCCGGCGACCGCCCGAGAGTGCGGGAGCCCCTGTGTTTTGTCTGGAAAGATAATCTTGGAATTGGCGCACAGGTTGCAGATGTCAAGGGAGACTCAAAGGGCCTTAGATTGGCTCGCCCCTTATTGGGAGGAGACCATTAGCGCGCAAGTCCTCCGGGCAACAGTGTATGCTTTTCTGTCTGCGCGCCGTGCTAGGCGTCACCCTTTGATTGACCTGGTCTGGAG